>JAVIWC010004672.1:0-52959 GCA_031894815.1 Creontiades dilutus
TTGAGGCGTTTAATTTATCATATTTGTACTCGCCCAATCAATACCTTTCGAATGAGCCCAAACTTGAAGGTTCCATGTTGACTTAATTGCCCAACTTTTGGCCCACCCCCATAAATAGAATATTTGAGGTGTTAATTTTATCATAATATGATAAAATACAAATATTATTTGTACTCACCGCATCAATAGCTTTAAAATAAGCCCAAACTCGAAGGTTCTACGTTGACTTAATTGCCCAAATTTTGGCCCACCCCCAAAAATACAAAATTGTAAGTGTTTATTCTACCATATTTGTACTCACCGAATCAATAGCTTTAAAATGAGCCCAAACTCGAAGGTTCTACGATGACTTAATTGCCCAACTTTTGGCCCACCCCCAAAAACTAATTTAGAGTTTTGCCCCCACCTCTATCCTCAATCTGATGTGACGTCAGGGATGACAGGTTGTTAGATTGATAACCAGATTGACCGTTACCAAGAAGTCCAAGGGTGGGGGGAGAGAAATAAAGAGGGAACTCAAATTTGAATTTTTAGCGGGAAACCCCCACCACTGTTTTCCATAACCTGACAACACTAATGTAGATGGGTGTGGAAGGTGGTGACCTCACCATGACGTCAACATGACATGACGTCAGCAAGATGGCCAACCTCTCACCAGCTGATTTGAGGTTAACTATACTCATAATTTGATTGAAGAAGAGGCGGGAATTTTAAATTTAGGCGGGGGAAAAATACGTTAGCAAGATGGCCGACCTCTTACCAGCTGATATGAGGTTAGCTATACGTTTAATTGGATTGAAAAAAGGGCGGGAATTTCAAATTTAGGCGGGGATAAGAACAAGTGGCAACACTGATATCTAAAAGGCTGTGGAAAGTGACCTCAACATTACGTCACCATGACGTCAACACCTGACGTCATCAAGGTCACCTCTTATCAGTCAGCTGATGATAGGCAGAACTCCCATTTTTACACTACTGGAGTTGTTTGATATGATGCACGTTGAATTTGTATTGTTTGTTCTACGTGTCGAATTAACGTGCTCATTTCCTCCTTGTTGGTTGCTGCCTTTTGAAACGAAAAGTACTGTCGTGTAGTACTATTGACATTTGCCAGCGTCATTTGAATCAACTCTTCTTGTTGATAGCAACCAATGATTGCATGATGCCTAAATATGTCTTCTACGTAATTTCGTAGCGTTTCATTTGGACCTTGAGGTCGATTTAGATGTTTCATCGTCAGCTCTGTTATTGTTATGGCTGACAAGAATTCTCGTTTCAATCTACGATACACAGTGTTGTATGTTATTAAAGGAGTGTCGTTCAGCATTGTCTTCAAGTAGCTGAACCTAGGTTTCAACACTAACCTTTTTACGACTTCATGGATTTGTGTCGATATTAAGTCATTTAATTCTGACATTGCTATTAAAAACTTAATTACCAATGTGGGATTGCACGGTGAGAAGAACGGTATTTTGTCAATCGCCGCTTCATAATGTTTTGGTAGTTTTTGATTTTCTACCGAAGCGGGTACCTCTCTTTTCACATTCTGTCGTTCCCCCTTAGTTTGAGGTGGATTTTCGACTTTGTGTGATCGGTTTTGATATTCGATAACTTGATCAATTTGCGCTTGGATTTTCGCGCAAATTGTCTCGTTATCTCTTTTATTTGCTTCTATTTGCGTTTGCATTAGCTAAATCATTTGCGTTATGCTTTCAGCCAAGGCGGTTATAGCCGGGTCGGAAGTCGGTTTGTGCGCCTTGCATAATCGGCAGACAAATTTCGCCTTCCGAGACGCACCCGCCTTCTTCCAGTTTTCATAGCTATACCCTGCGCACTGTGAATGATAATGCTCTTGGCATTCAGTGCAAAAAATGGGGTTCTCTACTTCCGGCGATTATATGGGTGTTCTGCATAGGCCACAGAGCTGCATATTGATTCGTTAGCGCGCGTACCTTTTGTGCGAACTGTTATTTTTTAGAAATGACTTTATTGGCCAATTCCGGGGGGGGGGGGGTGGGGAAGGTGGCCAGTCGTTTGAGGTTTGGGTAATCAGTTGGAATTGAGGGCTGCAAAGGTTGCTGAGACAAGAACGTTCGATGGCTTTTTAGAACAAGTCTGTCTGCTGTTAAAGTTCAATTTTTGTCGTTCGTGAGTTATCGTTGTAAGCCCCTATTGTTGACTTGACCAACGGTCGAATGGCTTTAAGAGCTATTAAAGGTTTAACTAAAATGTGAAGTGAAAGGTAGCGGAGCTGAAGGGTCAATGACTCCTGAGGGGAATTAACAAACAACCTGATCCGATACTGTACTGCAGGGAATAGGTAGAGAAATTAAGAACACCTGATTCACAAACGAGGGGTTTATTAACCAATAAAACAACATGCACAAAATATAGGAATTCTCAATGAAAAATGTTATGTTCAACGTATAACTCTTAACGTATTGCGTTCTTAAACTAGGCAATAAATTGTGTACAAAAATATGTGATAAGTATACTCCTAATAATAGTATCAAAATTCAAATAGCATTCACTGAATGGTAGAAACGTGGCTGGTAATTGAAAGAAAAAAGGGCTTTGAGCCAATAAACCGTGAAGCGGAAAGAAGAGACAAAACCAAGCGTTACCCTAGTGGTGCGCACCCTGAAGGGGTTTACTATTACAAACCTGATTGCAGCAGGGATCAAATAATATGTGTATGACACTACCTTAACGTGATGGGGGTCTACAGGCCTGACTTGACTAGGGGTTCCTTGGAGTGACGTGGCGCGGGGTCTACGGAGCTGCGAGCTGAGCTAGCATGATGTTGACTTGGCGTGGCGTGGCTTGGCGTGGCGCGGCTTGGCGCAGGTTGAGGATGAGCAGCAAGCCGAGCTGACGTTGGCGTGGCGTGGCTTGGCGTGGGTGGAGGATACGCCATGAGCCGAGCTGGCGTTGGTACAGCGTGGCTTGGCACGACGTTGGTGGGTGACTCAAGCTGAGCTGGTAGCGCGTCAGCGGGTAGCTTGGCATGGGCAGCGAGCCGAGCTGTGAGCTGCGCTGGAGTGGCGCTGTTGACTAGCATGGCGCTTGGATGGGGTGAGCCACGAGCCGAGCAGTGTGGCGTGAAAGACAGCGCGCCGAGAACCTCAATAGGTCCTGGGGTTACCTCGGACAATAGGACGCGCCAACGGCAAGCTGGATCTGAAAAACAGAGCAGAAAATAGCGTGGCGTGAGACGCGAGCTAAGGGGGCGTTCTATGAACGATTGAAATACACAACTTGGGCAAGAAATCCGCCTACTCAACACACAACGACTAGAAGAGATGATTCCGACTTGAGAGCAAAGAAACGACATGCTGCCGAGGTCTGGTTGGGAGCCCTGAGGTGGGTCAGCCTCCCCTCCTCAATCACCTCTCTCTCCGGGTCTAGGTGGCGCTGCCCGAGAGGGGGAACAAGTCTGCTGTACAAGTTTTCATGAATAACAAATCGGATTGGAGTTTATATAGATTTATTGAATCTGATATAGGTCCGATATGAAATCAAGAGAGAATTTGGGTTTTAGTTATTAAACCGCAAATATAGGAAAAGGGACTTACCAGTTATGAGACGGGTAGGGATCAACTGATGTCTCACAACGCGCCTCTTGGAGGAGCGTCCGCGAGGCGGGGAAGATGAAGTATCCAGGAACTGCTACACTCCCCGTCGGCTTTTGCAAATGTAATACTGAAAGGAATTGTTATAGCAATTCTACCTTTACTTGATTACGATTTCGTGATATTATTCCCTTTTTTCACCTCATTAATTATTAAGGTTATTTTATATATGTAAGATTCTCGTCTACTCTCGTACCTCATTTCGTTGTTGACCACAATCCTTAGTGTTGTTAGTTACTCCATCATGTTTTTCGAACCCAGAGTTGTTGTTCTGGTTACCGAGAAATTTCATCTCATCTTCCATTTTTCTACATTTCATTACGTTTGTATGTTGGAATCGACTTAATTTTCGATTCTTTTTGTGTTTTTCGGCTACAACTTGGCAAATACACTAGAAACCGAATGCGCCCGCCTGGAAATTCCAGAGGAACGCTACTGCGAAGTCATCAGGCTGTTCATAGTGTAGGAAATTGTCTACGGCAGAGTTGGTAAAGCTTAAAAGCGGATGATATATTTTGGTAATATTTTTATACAAAATTTGTTTCACAAATTTTCACAGACAAACACGAACGGAACTAACACATATGGCAGTCGTTAGGGATGAATATAAATATCCACTGGATCGGATTTCTACACCCCCCCTCAAAAATTCGTCTCCGAGAAATTTTGCTTCTAACTCCAGCGTTACGATTCAGCACTTCGAAGCATCGCATCAGTTCATCATACAACACTAATACCAAGTGCTTGGATACAGCTTTCGTGTTTTGGTGATGGCAACCCTTTGGTAAACACGTCTGCAGGCATGCGCTCAGTTTCCAGGTATGACACCGAAATTGCTTGTTGTTCCAGTGCTTCGCGAACAAAATGGTATCTGATATCCACGTGCTTGGTTCGTGAGTGATACACAGGATTCTTGGCGAGTGACATAGCTCCCTGGTTGTCACAATGAATTTTGATGGGCTTCTGCTTTCCAAGGAATTCTTCAAGAAACCTTTTCAAGTGGATGCCTTCTTTTGTGGCTTCCGAGAGCGCCATGTACTCTGCCTCGGTGCTGGATAGTGCTACTGAGCGCTGTTTGCGTGACTCCCAGCTAACACAAGCATTCGCAAACTTGAACGCATATCCAGTGTAGGATTTGCGGTCGTCAACACAGGCGCCCCAGTCTGCGTCAGCGAATCCCATTAACGCTTTCCCAGTCCTCTTGAACGTCAATCCGTGGTCGGGCGTTCTCTTAAGGTAGCGCAAGACCCTCTTAGCCGCTTTCCAGTGCTCGGGTCCGTAACACGTGTTAAATTGGCTCAACACGCTAACGGAATGCGATATGTCAGGTCGAGTTGTTGTCGCCAAGTACATGAGAGATCCAATTAATATCTGATATGGAGTTTTCTCCATGATTTCCTTGTCCTCTGGTGTTCTTGGTTCCATGTTTTTGGACAATTTAGATCCGGGAAGAAGTGGAGTTGATATTGGTTTACACTCGCTCATGCCAAATTTTGCCAATATTTCACCCAAGTATTTCTTCTGACTCATCGTTATTTTCTCCTTTTCTTGTCGAAATTCTATGCCGAGACAATAATTGAGTTTTCCCAGATCCTTCATATCAAAAGCTGATGATAGCTCTTTCTTGAGATCTGCCATCATCGTCTTGCAATTTGAGCCAAGGATCACATCATCGACATATAGCGCAAGAATGCAGATTTTTGTGCCAATATTCTTCGAATATATGCAAGGATCGGCTTTTGAAGGCTTCAATCCGATTTCCTTCAATTTTTGGTCCAATTTTCTGTACCATTGCCTTCCTGATTGTTTAAGGCCGTATAGCGCTTTCTTTATTCGGCATACTTTTCCTTCTGTTAGAGATTTTCTTTGATCCAAAATTAATTCAATTTCTTTCGGAACTTCCATATAAATTTCCTCCTCGATGTCTCCGTTGAGATACGCGCAAGTAAAATCGAGTTGTTGGAGTTCCAGGTTCAGTTCAGCAGCCAGTGCGACTAACATTCTTATGGAACTGATTCTTGCGACTGACGTGTACGTTTCGTGATAGTGAATGTTAGGGATTTGGGTGAATCCCTTTGCCACCAATCGCGCTTTTCGGCGTTCAACTTGTCCGTCAGCTTTCAATTTGGTTTTAAATACCCATTTGGATCCAACCACGGTTTTGCCTTTTGGGCGATCAACAAGTATCCATGTTTTATTTCTTGTAAGAGCATTGTACTCTTCCAACATGGCAGCTTTCCATTCAGCAGCTTCAGGAGATTTCAGGGCTTCCCCAGGGGTCATTGGATCCGATAGGGATGCTATTCCAACGAATTCGCTCTCTTCTGGATCAGATCCTCCATTCCCCCCCTCGCTGATTGCTGGTACTAAATGGTGCTCTTTTTTCGGTCGTCCAGGGTGACCTGTTCTGACTATTCTCGGTCGTCCCCGTCATCTCTTCATCTCTAATGAATTATCTGTTTTTGTTCCACTATTGGAAATAATAACGTTCTCTAGATCATTTTCTCTATCTTCTGATTCAGACAAACGTAAATCCAGTTCTTGATTTTCATATTCTTCGTAATCTTGATCTTTTTCGTCTAGATAGTCTTCATCTAGTTGATCTTGATTTTCTTCATTATGTTGAACTTGATATTCTTCGTTTATTCTTTTGTCTATGGGAGCAACTTCGGTATTTTCCAAGACTTTTCGTTGATCATTGTTTTTGAAAAATTCGACCTCAATCTCCCATTTCCGTTCCGGTTCTTCACCATTTCTCATTTTCAATCTTTCTTTTTGTTCATAAGTAAATTGGTTTGTAAATTTCACGTCTCTACTTCTGAAAACAGTTCTTTTCTCCGTATTCCAAATTCTGTACGCTTTCGACTCGGTTGAATATCCAATAAATATTCCAACTTTCGATCTCGCATCAAATTTACTCTTGTTGGGTGTTTTGTCCAACCAGTAAACTTTTTGCCCGAACGTACGGAAATGAATCAGCGTTGGAATTTTTCCAGTCCACATTGTATATGGAATTTCTCCATTCAAACTGCGGGAAACACATCGGTTACGGATATAATTCGCCGTTGATACTGCTTCGCCCCAAAAGCTCATTGGGAGCTTTGACTGAAGTAGCATACAGCGCGCCATTTCAACCAGTGTACGGTTTTTCCGCTCAGCTATACCCGATTGTTGTGGGCAGTACGGAACTGCAAATTCATGTCGGATTCCATCTTTCTTCAATTTTTCTTTGAGCAGTTTTCCAGTAAATTCTCCACCGTTGTCAGTCCTCAGCGTCTTTATCTTCTGACCAGTTTGCTTTTCAACTAAATTTTTATACTCAACGAATGCATTGAAATAATCATATTTATTCTTCAGAAAGCGAACTTCGCACCACCTACTTTTATCGTCAATAAATGTTGCGAAGTATTTTGCACCACCTGAGATCCACCACCAGGAGATTCAGTTCGAGAACACCTTAAAAGATTTTTAGACGCCGTAGATAAACTAAAAGATATGGACATAAACATTAATAATGATCTATTAAGTATAATGATGCTATACAGCTTATCACCGTCATACGAAAATTTCAGAGTTGCTATTGAAAGTAGAGACAATCTACCAACTCCGACGGAACTCAAAGTTAAAATTCTTGAAGAAGCTGATGCGAGAGGAAACGATGAATCGCAATGGTATAATGAGGAAACATTTTACAGCAAAAAACAAGGTAAAAAACCGTTTTCCCATAATAAATATAAGCCAAAACCAAGTAGGGAAACTAATATAAAATGTGAATATTGCGGAAGAAAAAATCATAAAACTGAAAACTGTAGGAACAAACAGAAACATTCAACATTAAAAATCGAAGAATTTTGCTCAAAAATACAGCCATCCGAATCCGAAAATTGGTGTTTAGATAGCGGAACTACTTCTCACATGTGTTTTGAAGAATCTAAATTTAACTCTTTAAAATCTACAAATTTAGGAGGAGTGGTACTAGCCAATGGACAAACTGCAGAAATTTCAGGCAGAGGATGTGTACAGTTGAAACTATCTGAGCAAAATGGAGTTAACTTATCAGAAACTCTCCTTGTACCAAAAATAAAATCCAATTTAATGTCAGTTGGAAAAATAACTGATGAGGGATTTACTGTAGTATTTGAAAAACATAAGGCAGACATTTTGGACAAACAGAAAAACGTAGTAGCAAGAGCCATCAGAGAAAAGGAACTGTACTACATAAAAGAAGGAACTTCCGAAAAATCAAATTTAGTAACGAGATTGGATAATAAAAACTTGAGGCTATGGCACAAAAAATTAGCTCACCTAAATATAGCGGATATGAAATATGCTAAGGATAATAAATGATAAAATAATGAAGTTTTAGAACATTTCAAGACCTACAAAAACAAAGTTGGCAATTTCACACGCAACAAAATAAAATTTCTTCAAACTGATAACGGTACAGAATACGTAAATAAAGAATTCGATAAATATCTTAAACAACATGGTATACAAAGACGTTTATCTGCACCGTACACTCCACAACAAAACGGTCTGGCCGAACGAAAAAATAGAACAATTCTCGACAGAGCAAGATGTTTAATGCTCGAAGCAAACGCACCAAGTTTCATGTGGGCAGAAGCCGTTTATTGTGCAAACTATATAACGAATCGCAGTCCATCAAAATCCATTGGTGGAGATTCGCCATTTGAAAGATGGGTTGGTAGACTACCATCGGTTAGGCACTTCCAAATTTTCGGTGCAAAAGCATTTGTTTTAAATAAAGGACAAAAAGGAAAATTTGAAACCAGAGCCACCAAGGGTGTATTCGTAGGTTATTCAGAAGTATCCAAAGCCTACAGAATATGGATACCTGAGAAAATAAATACAATTATATCTCGTGATGTGAAAATCATTAACGACCCCTACTACTCAAAAATTCAAACAAAAGAAAAATGTACAAGAATGAAAATGTACAAGAAAAATCCCCGTTACCACCTTTGATCGAAATTTTAGCACATACTGAAAGAAAAGACGAAACAACTAATGTCGAAAACAGTCTACAAGAAGAAATTGAAGAAGAACAAAAACGGAGGAGTAATTATCATGAGCCACGAAATATATACTCGAAAACTTTTAAAGAACTTTAGGATGAAAAAATGAAAACCCTTGAAACTTAGAAAACCAACTGAGGGGGAGTGGCCAGTTGTCTGTAATCAAAATTCAATCGGTTCTCTAATGTGTCCAGCCACAATGACCCGGCATCATGTGTTTGACATTTTCAAGAAGGTCCTTGATCGAAATTCTTCATCTTCAGGAGACGACCAAGTCTGGACGCAATAGCTCCACATAGGTCGGAATGCACAATTTCTAGCAATTCAGCTGATTTTGACAATGATGGTTTAAACGGATTTCTCACTTGCTTGCCCCGCAAGCAAATTTCACATAAGGGTAGTTTGTTCTTAGCACAAACATTTACCCCGTGCGCCTTTCCTTGATTGATGATTTTCTTCAAATCAATTTCATTCACATGCCCTAATCGCTCATGGAATTCCTTCATCGAAATTTTATCGTTCGTTGAGACTGCTGAAGCGATTTCAGGCAACCCAGATACGAAGTAAAGGTTATTCCTCCTTTTTGCTTTTATCAATAATTTTTCATCATCGGGATCAATCACCCTCGCTTCATGTTTGGAAAAAATTACGTTTAGGCCATGATCCGTGATTTTAGACACCGACATTAGATTTGTACGTAAATCAGGAACTAACAGAGTGTCATTAAGGTTCAACTTCTTACCTTTGTTCAAGTGTAGACTTACAGTGCCAACGCCTTCAATTTCAGTGGAATCACTACTAGCAAGGTTTAATGTGTCTGTCGATGATTTTCTCATATCGACGAACTGACTTCGAATGGGACACATGTGGGATGTTGCTCCAGAGTCTATACACCACGATTGTTTTTGTTGTTTGCTAGCTGATGATTTCATTGAGATTTCAGTGTGGCATGTCGATTCTCCTTGAGTCGATTCTTTCTTGGTCTTACACTGATACAATTTATGTCCCTTCCTTTTGCATTTGAAACATACAACGGGATTTTTAGTTCCAGTTTCCGCTTTGACAAACTTTTTATTATGATTGCGTTTAGCCATCAGTGCTTTAGATTCATCATTCGGCTCCGTCTTTCTCTTCCGATTCTCATATTCTTCCAAGATTTTAATTTTCAGAGCTTCCGGACTCGGAAGTTTATCTTGGGTTTCGATCGCAATTCGAAATTGTTCGAAAGAATCTGGAATGCTGTAGAGTAAGAGAATTGTAACCAGATATTCCACTATGACTATCTCCATCTCCTTCAACTTGTCTACCGTTTCAAAGAATTCGGCAACATGGTTCCTCATATCATCCTCGTCTTTCATTTTCTGTAAGATCAGTTTTGGTTTATTATTCAATAATAAACCATAGTAATCGCTCTCGAAAAAAAAATTTCTAACCCCCCCTGAAAATTTCATGGTTTACGTTTCAAAGGGTCTGGAATCCAAATCTGCAATAAAAAATTTTCCGTCCGTCCGCCGTACGCCGTACGCCGTCCGCCGTACGCAAGATTTCTCCCAAACGGCTGGACCAAAACATCTGAAATTTTCAGGAAAAATCCATGTTGGTCCGACAACGCCCCAATTCTTTAGCCAGCTTTCTAACTCAAATTGAAGTGCCATTTAAGGGTTGTCAAAGTTTTGTAAAATCCCTAAAAACCTCAAAAAACATCAAGGCGGCCTAAATGTGGACTTGTTTTGTAGAACTTTCCATGAGGAATCGAATGAGCCCCTTCCCAGGTCTGTAGGTCAAACCATTCCCGATTTATGGCATGATTAATGCGGCCAAGATTTGCGTTTTTCGAGTTCTGTTATCGCCTTCTTGATAACTGGCAGTTTCCCATCTGGCCGTTCCAAGCGCCCTCAACTCGAATATGGGAGTGAGCCCATTTCCTTTAATTTGATGTAGGTCTGATATGAAATCAAGAGAGACTTTGGGTAGTATAAAGGGAACTGCAAATATGGAGCGCAGTTTAAATGATATAAGGTAGCAGAAGCAAAACGCTGCAAATTCTTTCACTGGGGTTTTTTAAAATCAATTTCATGAATTCTTTCCAGTAGGTAGCACTGCTGCGAGGGAACGTTTGAATGAATGAAATGAATGAAAAAAACGCTGCAAATTCTTTCACTGGGGTTTATTATTCAATCGGCTTGCGTTCATGATTTGAAATTCTTCTAAGCTTTGGAGTGTGCGTGTTTCACAGGATAGGGCGATTATTGAATTTCAGGAGATATGCATGGAGCACGTGAATCTGTTCTCGACCAAAATACCTATTTGGATTGATCAGTTGATCATATTTGTGTGCCTCCTGAAATTCAATAATCGCCCTATCCTGTGAAACACGCACACTCCAAAGCTTAGAAGAATTTCAAATCATGAACGCAAGCCGATTGAATAATAAACCCCAGTGAAAGAATTTGCAGCGTTTTTTCAAGAGCATGGCTTTTCTAGCTGGTCCTTGTGACGAAAAGATCTAATGCAACTTATCCCATACTTCCTTCGAAGTGTTGCAATCTTTAATTTGTCGCAATTCGGATGGACTCATAGCCAAAATTATATCAGACATCGCTTTACCGTCTGCAGTGTCCCATTCAGAATCTTCAACTTTGGTTTTCAGAAGTTTTCCATTGACATAACCCCAAATATCGTTTTTTGTGAGGATGGCCTTCATTTGGATCTTCCAAGTGTCAAAGTTATCCTTTGTCAATGGTTCGATTCTTGCCGTCGACGTCATCTTCTGACTTTGCAATGGACCAATAATTCTTACTGACTTTGACCTAACACCTGCGTGCACAGACCTATAACCTGTATAACCTGTAGGAAATTGTCTACGGCAGAGTTGGTAAAGCTTAAAAGCGGATGATATATTTTGGTAATATTTTTATACAAAATTTGTTTCACAAATTTTCACAGACAAACACGAACGGAACTAACACATATGGCAGTCGTTAGGGATGAATATAAATATCCACTGGATCGGATTTCTACACATAGAGGGACCCGTAAACGACTGGTACACAGCAAACAGGGTACTCCTTGGAACTGATACCTGGGAAACATGGAAACAATCGTTCTTCGACAATTTCACCAACATAGGCTGGTCAAACGTGAGTTATGCATACAATTTCAGGTTCATTAAAGGGTCCATCTCAGAATACGCACTGAAAAAACTTAGTTTGCTCGTTGACATCGATCCTACATTGAGTGAAAATACCAGAATCTGTTTTATAGTGGTGGGGCTACCTTTGTCTATCCAAAACGGGTTGAATAGAGACGAAATAACAACAGTTAACAAATTAATGATACAGTTGAATCAACTAGATAGATCTTTTCAACCACCATCAAATAAAAACTTTACCAATAACAGTAATAAAAATCAATACTTCAATAGAATTGGACCCATTGAACGTAAGCCGTGTTCTTACTGCGAGAAAATAGGTAAACCAGGTCGAATGCATTCTGAATCAATCTGCCGCACAAAAACGTTCTCGAAAAACGCTTCTAATGATAATGAGAAACATATAAAAATAGCCAACAACACGGAACTAGAAGAGCTCATAAATAACGAAATAGAGTCAAAAAACTAAATTTGCCTCCTCTCATCACACTAAAAGTCAATGTAGAAGATATTCCCACGACGGGTCTCTACGATCCAGGTGCAAACATCACAATGATAACCCTTCTCTTTTTCAGAAGATTGAATTCCAAAATGTACACCTCAAAACCCTTGACTTTTTAAACGATGAGTGGAGGAGATAAAATAAAAGGTATAGCATATGTAAAAATGAAAATATTCAATATAGAGAGAAAAACAAGAGTTTTTGTAATAGATAACAAAGACTTTAAATATGATATACTGATTGGTCTAGATACTATAAGAGACTACAAGTTATGCCAAGATCATGAACTAAAAATCATTCAAGCCAACACTGAACTACAATTAGAGTGTACAAACTATAATAATAATAATGAGGAGATTAAAATAAACTGGAACGAGCACATTCCTGTAGAGAAATTTGAAATTAAAACAGCTCACTTAGATGCTGATAGGCAGAAGCAAATTTACGATTTGATTGATAAATATGGCTCAGTGTTCGCAAAACACCAATTTGATATAGGGACTGTTAGCGAGCATAAAGCGCACATAAAGTTGATGGAAGAAAAATATGTAGCGAAAAAACCCTACAGGTGTTCTTACGACGACCAGGTAGAAATAGAAAAACAGATAGGTGAGCTTTTGAATCATGGTCTAATAGAGGAATCATGTTCACCATTTGCTGCTCCAGTCACGTTGGCTTTTAAGAAGACAGGTGAGAATAGTAAAAAAGAAAAAACTAGATTATGCATCGACTTCAGAGAACTAAACAAACTTCTGGTCCCAGAGTGCCAACCATTTCCGCTCATCGATGATATTATAGCTAAAACCCAGGATGCTAAATGGTTCTCGGCCTTAGATATTAATAGTGCCTTCTGGTCCATACCTATTCGTACTAAAGATCGTTACAAAACTGGGTTTGTTACCCGACATGGGCATTGGCAGTGGGTCACTTTACCATTTGGTCTCAAAACATCACCAGCTATCTTTCAAAGGATTCTCTCTGGTATTATACGCCGCAATGGTCTTGATAGCTTCTGCTGTAACTATATTGACGACATTCTTATATTTTCTAAGACTTTCAAAGAACACATTGTACATCTCGAGTCCTTAATGAAAGCAATTTATAAGGAAGGTTTCAAATTGAAGTTTATAAAATGCAATTTCGCCACCAATTCCATTCAATACCTGGGTCACATAATAGAATACAACTCCGTCCGCCCTCTTAATGATAATTTGATCGCAATTAAAAATTTTCCTACTCCGAAAAATCGAAAAAATGTGCGTCAGTTTCTGGGGAAAATTAATTTTTACCACAAATACATTCAAAACGCGGCAAAAACACTAGACATCTTTCACAATCTCCTTCGTAAAGGAGTCGAATTCACATGGACAAAACAATGTCAGGACGCTTTTGAAATGATCAAAACCTATCTAACCTCGTCCCCTGTGTTAGCGATTTTTGACAGGAACTTGCCAATTGTTATATATACAGATGCAAGCAAGGAGGGTATTGGCGCTATACTTAAGCAACCTCAACACGATGGCATTGAAAAACCAGTAGCTTATTTTTCAAAAAAACTGAATGAATTCCAAAAGAAAAAGAAGGCAATTTATATAGAAAGTATAGCAATTAGAGAAGCAGTGAAGTACTGGCGGTATTGCGGATTAAACGAACGTTTGAACCAAACACTAGTCAATAGAATAAGATGCAAAATTAACGAAAACAAAAAAAGATTGGACGTCAGTAGCTGATGTATGAGGAAAATTTAAAATTGTGACTGATCATAAACCACTGGAAAATCTTAAATTAAAGGATAGGACGGATGAGGAATTGGGTGATCTCGCAAACTATCTCTTGCAGTATGATTTCGAGATAATTTACAGGACTGGATCTGCCAATGCTGAAGCAGACTGTCTATCGAGAAACCCTGTTCTAGAGAGCGACTACCATAACGACGACTATGAACCTCTACGCACGGCTAATCTACTCGAGTTACAAGAAATTAGGAGTAGCCAAAAAAATTTAATTAAGGGTAAACGAGATATTTTAATGAATAGGATAATATTACGGAAAACTAAAGCTACAGAACGAACAATAATTGATAAACAATATGGGCTACTACTTGTAAAGAAGGTCCACTTACAATACGGACACATAGGACCAAAACATATAATAAACACATTAAAAAACTATTACTTTTTCCATAATATGTACAAAGAAATTTATCAATTCTGTTCTACATGTGACATTTGCTTTAAAAATAAATCAAGGAGAAACAGAGAAACAGGTTTTTTGGGTCACCTGGGACCCGCCAAATCGCCGTTTCAGATCATGTCTATTGACACAATAGGAGGCTTTGGAGGAAATAAATCGACGGAACGGTATCTACACTTATTGGTCGATCACTTTACTCGTTACGCATACATTTCAACATCTTCGAATCAAACTGCTGGTGAATTCATTAAATTAATTAAACCTGTACAAAACGTCCATCAAATTGGCACATTGTTAACTGATCAGTATGCAGGTTTGAGCTCAAAAGAATTTACCGACTACCTTCAAGAAAATAATATAAACCATCTCTATACTGCCATTGATCACCCTGCTTCTAACGGATTAAACGAACGTTTGAACCAAACACTAGTCAATAGAATAAGATGCAAAATTAACGAAAACAAACAAAAGATAGCGTGGACGTCAGTAGCTAGGAGATGTACTGAGGAATATAATAATACAATACACAGCGTTACATTATATACTCCAAATTATCTGATGAATGGTACTATACCAGATTTGGCTCAGAAAGAGTTTCTAAAAATAACGAATTATCAACAAGATGTCGATACAGCCTTCAAAAATTCAACAAAAGCACACGAAGAAAACAAGAAACGATACGATTGCAAAAGAAGAACCATTTCACTTGAAATTGGAGACAACGTATATGTCGAGAACGGAAATAAATTAAACCGCAACAAGTTGGATGAAATACGTTTAGGGCCTTTCCCCATTGTCAATAAATTATCCAACTCAGTGTATCAGGTGAACATTGGATATAACGACAAAGAAGACAATCGCCTGTACCACATACGCAAGATCATCAAAACAAACACCAAGATCCCTTAACGAACGAGCAAGAATGCTTCGCTTAGACTACTCTGAACTACAGTGACTTGAATGTGCTTTAGTGAATATGTTTAGTATGATTCACTGCAGTAAATCACTGCCCTTGAGTGGGGGGGATGTAAGATTCTCGTCTACTCTCGTACCTCATTTCGTTGTTGACCACAATCCTTAGTGTTGTTAGTTACTCCATCATGTTTTTCAAACCCAGAGTTGTTGTTCTGGTTACCGAGAAATTTCATCTCATCTTCCATTTTTCTACATTTCATTACGTTTGTATGTTGGAATCGACTTAGTTTTCGATTCTCAATAAACTTTGAGCATCGATTCTTTTTGTGTCTTTCGGTTTGTGGATATCCGTTCCTTAATCTTACATATATAGATATATAAGGTTCAAGAAATAATTATACGCAAGGTTTTGGAAATAGATATAGTTATTTATTCAACAAACGTATTTATTGCTCCAAAAATTACTATGGTGCTCCTATTAACCACGATGTGGAAACGATTTACGTATTCCTTTAATATTTTTATTTTTATGAAATAGCACTGCAGGTGGTATTAGGTAAGGAGTTCAGTTAATAGGATGGATCTGGATGGATCTGGGATATTAATACCAATTTGATTTAAATACGGAAATTGAATGAACGGATTACCTGGTCGGATGAGAGCTGGGTAGAAAGTTTTTTTTTTTTTACTATGTCACGGCCATGTTTGGCAATTCAGCCATTAGCGCTCTCGCAGCCCAATAAAGATCGGCCCTACGATGCCAGCGCGTTTCGTCGTCATGTATCGATAGTAGGTTGGTTCTTGTGTTCTCTAAAGCAGAACATGTGTCCAAATGGCTTGAGGTCATTTCTTCTCCCGTAAGGCAAAGTTCAATGACAAATTATTATTATTTTTTTTTTTTTCACAATGGAGAAAAAAGTAACACAAGGGTTTTTTTTAATACCACGACATAAAGTAGATAGGAGGAACGACTGCTGCTGGATTGAGATGACAATATGATTTTGGGCAATGATTTTCTTCTTTAAGAGAGAATTTTAGGGAGAGAGGGATTTCAATTTTTGTTGTTGTTGGAGCAGGGAATTAAAAGAAGGGCATCTGTCGCCGCCTTCTTGAGGTTCGTCTCCATCACCCTGAGTGTCGGATGTCCAGAGAGTGAGGTTGTCTAGCAACAGCTGCATGATGAGCGTCGAGTCTTTGTACAAGTCCTCGTTGAGGTTGTCCAGCTCTGCTATCGCGTCATTGAACGCCTGTTTGGCGAGGTGACAGGCTTTGTCGGGAGAATTAAGTATTTCATAGTAGAATACAGAAAAATTCAAAGCGAGACCCAGCCTTATCGGGTGAGTGGGCTGCATCTTGGACTTGCTGATTTCGAAAGCATCCTGGTACGCTTTCTGGGAGTCATCGACGACGTCGTTCCTATGGTCGCCAGTGGCAACCTCGGCGAGGTACCTGTAGTAATCTCCTTTTTTTTTTAGATAGAATACTTTGCTCTCGGCATTGCTGGCCTTGGGGATGAGGAACATGTCGAGCAGACCCAATACATCGTAGCAGATGTCTCTGAGCTCCTTTTCGATCTTCTCCCTGTATTTGCGTCTACGTCTATTAAGTCTTTACTTTCTTAGGATCATTACACTCACTTTGCATATCTGTACCTTATGGAAGTCCGAAGTGTATGAAAATTTCCTGAAATATGAGGCTTTGGTGACAGCTCAATTTTCTTCAAAAATATCAATCCTAAAGTGTGATTCCGGTGGAGAGTACTTATTTAGGAAATTTAGAGATTTCTGATAATCCAAGGGAATCCAAATCCAATATACCACCCCCAGAACTCCCAAAATGAATGGAACCACAGAAAGGTTTAACAGGAGCATCATTGGCATGGCTCGATGTTTGATTGCAGGAAGCTCTCTTGATAAGTCCTTTTGAGAGATACTATCCAGACTGCTGTGTACATCATAAACCGACTTCCGATGTCAGCACCTGATTCTGGACAACTCCCAGCCAACTTATGGTTCAACAGGAATGTTGATACGTGAAAGATGAAGACTTTTGGATGCAAGGCCTATGCTCACATCCCTAAGGAAGATCGAAAAAGTAAGCTAGACGATCGCAGTAAGCTCACATACTTCATTGGCTATACTCCCGGAGCCTACCGTCTATGGGACCCCAAGACTCAACGTGTCATCGCTTCAAGGAACGTCGTGTTCGATGAAAAATTCGAAATGGAACCTAAACTAGTCATCAATCCACCCCGAGTTTCCAGTTTCAAAGAAGATGAGTCACTCGAAGAGGAACAATCAATAGAATCAAATTCAGAAAACGAAGACGTCTCCGAAGAAGAGGAAGAGGAAGCCTGGAATTCTGCCAAAGAAGAACCCAGCAAGGATGAACAAATCACTGCGACCATATCCAGGGAACTATCAACTTCTGAAGAATCTGCTAATGACCTCAACGCGTGAAAAAACCTCCAAGATATCTTGAAGATTTTCATCGTGGTTCCCTACCGCCTGAAGAAAACGAAACAAACAACTATGCTGCCTTATCTTGCGGATTTCTACCATCAGAAGTTCCTACAACGTATCATGAGGCTATCAAGCCCAAGGAATGGAGCAACGCCATACAAGCTGAATACAACAATATGACAACAAATAAAAATTGGATGATCAATGACTTGCCACCCGGAGAACATGTCATTGATTCTAAAGGGGTTTTTCCCCAAAAACTAGTAGACGGAAACCTAGTCAGAAAAGCTAGACTTGTAGCCTGCAGATTTCACCAAAAACCATTGCTGGATGACGACATCTACTCATCAGTCGCAAGAATGACTACGCTCAGAGTGCTCTTTTCATTTGCAGTGGAAAGTGATTATAAAATTTACGTGATTGATTTTGATGCCGCATTCTTGAACTTAACTCTTAAAAACCCCTGCCCTTAGGTATGCTAGGTGATGATAAAATAGGCGAAGTGTGTAAATTAGTCAAAGCTATTTACGGATTAAGATCTAGTCCTAAAGCTTGGAATGACTGCTTGAACGCTGAATTAGTCAAATTGAAATTCGCTCGTAGCAAAGTAGATCCTTCTCTATATTAAAGAAAAAAATTCTACATTTTGCTGTGGATAGATGATTTGCTTAAAATTCCTCCTGACGAAGACAAAAGTTCAGAATTTGAAAGAAAAATGGGAACTAAATTAAAAAAAAGATATGTCAAATGAACAGAATTTCAAATTTTTGGGTCTCGAGATTACTAGAACATCAAATGTCCTTGTAGGCCCCCGGCCGCTAATTCGACCCCCAAGGGAGAGGCGCACGGCGTCGGACAGAAGGCCGATCAACCCCCGAACATGCCCTCACCCCACGAAGGGAGGAGCCAGCCAGGAATAAGGGACCTGTTCCCCCTCTTGGGGTAAACGGCCCAAGGACGGGAGGGGCCTGACACTATAAATTGACTTGCGACCCCCCACCCTCCAGCCATAGTTTCTATGCTCTCTCGTGAAATAGTTCTCCTTGTGTTTGTCTGAGTAGGCAGAGTTGTTGCCCTTGTGTAATAGTTTCAACCGTCCGTTGCAACGACCCCCTCTAGCTCGCGTTTTCGCGCCCCGCTCTCAAGTGTCATCTTGTCTGTTACAGCTTGTTTTCGACGCGCCTTCTGGAATATTGAAGGGAGCCGCAGTGGGACCTCTGGTGCTCAGATAAACGGGCCACGCTACCTACCGCTCCTGTTCAGCTTGGCATACTGAGTGCAGTCAAACCGCGCCACGCTAGATGTCAGCTCGATTCTGGACTAGCTCCTAGCTCGGTTGCCATCTCAAGCCATGCTAGGACCAACTCAATCCAAGCCTGACGCCCAGCTCGACTTCAAGTCACACCAGATCACCTCCGGCGCACTAGTAGCTCGCCTTCTAGCTCGTCGTCAAGTCACACCACGCCAACCCTGGCGTGCCATTGGCCTGACTTCAGAACACGCCACGCTAACACTGGCGCACCTGTAGCTCGACTTTAGCTTGTTTTCAAACCAAGCAACGCCAACTTCGTTGTAACTTTAAGTGGAGATATGGCCGGCTACCGGAAGGGTTGGCTGTGCTTGTTGTGCGCAGACGACGCTACAGTGGCAAGGCTGCGGGAGTTTGTTGCCTCCTGCTCTCCTTGGGAGGGTGCAAGGCTGTATATGGCAGAGGGCCGGGAGCTCCCCAGGCCAAGAACTGCCACTGCCTTCCTCCCTGGTTGTGTGCGGGAGACAACGGAGGACCTGCTCCGGCTGCTGGAGAGGCAGAACAGGGGCCTCAATCCAGGGAGCTGGAAAGTCCTCAATCGGACTGATGCGGGAAGCAACGTTCTGCTCAATCTGATTGTGGACAATGAGTCGGCGAGGACCCTGGAGGGGAACCCCGGTGTCCATGTCCTCTTGGGACAAGGGACAATCTGGGTCAGGAAGGTGCCTCTGGGGGCCTTGGGGACGACTGAGGGCTCCCAGGTTGGGAGCACAATGGCAGAGGCACAGGTGCCTCCCGCAGGAACTGCACAGGATAGTGTGCCTGGTGGTCCTATGGTGAGGCTGCACAGGCTGGTGTCCCGCGGTGAGGGCTGAGCAGGCTGGTGTGCCTGGCCATCCTGCGTTGGGGGCCGCACAGGCTTGTGTGCCTGGCAGCTCCTTGCGAGATGCTGTTGTGGGCCCTCCCCCCCCAGGGGGGAACAGTCCAGCAATAGTGGCTTCCAGCCCCCTCTGTTGGCCAACTGAAGAGGGAAGGGGGAACGCCCCCCGTTTGTGCCCAAGAGGCAATGGGGGTGGCAAGGAAAGAAGTAGGTGAGTAGGAGGTGCCTCCCACCCGATTAATATATTTTTAATTTAAAAAATAAAAATGGAAAAAACACATCTAAAATTTCTTCAAATAAACTTGCACAGGGCTAGGGGCGCATCGGCGGTACTGAGCCAGAAGTTTACTTCAAAAGACCATCACATAGCACTCATCCAGGAGCCTTGGGCAACTGAAGGCAGAGTGATGGGACTATCTGCTCAGAACAATAAGGTAATTTTCCATCATGGCAAGGATAGGCCAAGATCAGCCATCCTCATTAAAAGCCAAATTGATTTCTTGACTATGCCTGAGTTCTGCTCCAGAGACCTCACAACTATATTGCTTGAGGACAGCAATGGAGGAAGACGTGTCGTCGCCTCAGCTTATTTTCCATGTGACGAGGACGATCCTCCTCCGCTGATGGTGCGGCAACTGGTGTCGCACTGCCAGGAACGACAGCTGCACCTCATCATTGGATGCGACGCCAACGGTCATCATCTGCTGTGGGGATGTGACAACATCAACAAAAGAGGTGAGTCCATTGTCCAGTTTCTAGCCGCAGGAAATCTAGAGGTTTTGAATAGGGGCAATGAGCCTACTTTTGTTACTCGGACAAGAAGTTAAATCTTAGATATCACCTTGTCGAGTAGTTTCTATGCAAACAGAGTGTCAGGGTGGCAGATATTGGAGGATGCCTCACTGTCGGATCATCGGATTATCGGGTTCCGGCTTGAGCATCCATGGTGCCACACTGAGACCTACCAGAGTCCTAAGAATACAAATTGGACTCTCTTTAATACCCTTCTGGCTGACGAGCTTAAGGGGCTGGATTTCATTATCCAGACAACCAGAGATCTTGACAGAGTCAATGAACTCCTATGTGCATCCATAGCAAGGAGCCATGAACTGAGTTGCCTGGTCAAGACTCTTAAAACGAATAGGTCAGTTCCTTGTTGGAACAAAGACCTGTACTCCCTTCTTAAAGAAGCTAGGAGGCTTTTCAATGGGGCAAAGAGAGATGGGAGATGGCAGGCTTACAGAGCTGCAGACAACTCCCATACCAGTGCCCTAAAAAAGGCCAGGAAACTGTATTGGAGAAACTTCTGTGGGTATATTGTGGAGTTACCTACCCTATCCAAAGTACAGAGAATTCTAGTGAAGGACAGACCAGTCGAACTGGGCAACATTTTAAAGGCAGATGGGGTGTATACAGGAGGCTCGGAGGAGACCCTGGAGGAGCTCAAGAGTGTGCACTTCCCAGGGTCTTCACGCGTGCAGGGAGACAGCTTTCCTCATCATTACAGTGGTGACCTCTGCCACGACAGGAAAGCGCTGCACGCAGCTTCTGGTAGGATATTTACACCATATAGAGTTAAATGGGCACTTAGCGCATTTAAGCCCTATAAGTCTGCTGGTCTGGATGGGATCATTCCAGCCATGCTACAGCATGGGGGAAGTGCTCTTGTGCCAGTACTGGTAAAGATCTTTAGGGCCAGCTACACGTTGAACCACATTCCAAGGATGTGGAGGAAGGTCAGGGGTCAGGTCAGTGGTGGGGGTTTCCCGCTAAAAATTCAAATTTGAGTTCCCTCCTTATTTCTCTCCCCCACCCTTGGACCTCTTGGTAACGGTCAATCTGGTTGTCAATCTAACAACCTCTCATCTCTGACGTCACATCATATTGAGGATAGAGGTGGGGGCAAAACTCTAAATTAGTTTTTGGGGGTGGGCCAAAAGTTGGGCAATTAAATCTAGAACCTTCGAGTTGGGGCTCATTTTTACTATTCAATATAGACCGGGTAGCAAAATGCAAACTGTAGATTTCTTATCAAGGTATCCAGTAGATGCACCAGCGGAAGTAGACATATTTGAAACGTCAGTAAACGATTATCCTCCTTCTCATATGTCCAATGACTATGAGGTAATAAAAACAAATCTTCCAAAAATAACAGATGCTGAACATAATAAATTAATTAATAAAGAAATAAATTTGGTAGAATTAACAGGAGACTGGTTAATAGTAGCTCAAAATCAAGATACCGAAATAAAATTCATAAAAGAACAACTAGAAAATGATCAGATTGCGCCAAACTTAACTCAGACTTATAAAATTCGCGAAGGAATCTTATTTCGCATTTTTCAATATAAAAAGAAGACCCACGAGGCACCCCTGGTACCCAAAGCTTACCGTTGGGTAATAACTAATTCGGTCCATGAATCGATTCTACATCTAGGTTTGCCAAAAACTAGGGATAAAATTCTAGAAAAATTTTGGTTCCCCAATATGAATAAATTTGTCAAAAGATTTATAGAAAATTGTGTAACTTGTAAGATAGCAAAGGGACCGTCGGGTAAACAACAAATGGCATATTATTACCCAATACCAAAAAATGATGTACCATTTGACACGGTACATATCGACATAACAGGTCGTTTAACAGGGCCGAATAATCCACCTGAATATTACATAGTTCAGATATGCGGCTTTACAAAATATGTAATGCTACACCACACAAGAACGCTTACAGCAAAAGCTGCTGTAAACGCTGTATCCGAATTAACCCAATTATTTGGTGCTCCAGATCGTCTAGTGTACGACCAAGGAACTAGTTTTACAGCTGGATTATTTTTAGAGTACTGTAATAAAAACAATATAAAAACCCATCCGATCGCAACCGGAGCAAGTAGGGCAAACGGGCAAGTAGAACGTTACATGAGCTCGATAACAAATTTAATAACCGTAGCCCAAAGCATAAAAAAACAATCGGTTCGACAATTAATGCCCCAAATTCAATTAATTTTGAATTCGACCACCAATAGAACGATCACAATGTCCCCAATAGAACTATTAACTGGAAGAAAACCAAACATCCCGGGTATGATCACTGTTGATGTCAAAATTTCACCTCCATCGATCAAATTTAAGAGAAATACGCGCTGAAGCTAAAGTCAATATAGACCGCGCAGGCGATTATGAACTTCAACGTTTTGCTGGAACAAAAGCCCCAGTAATACCGTTGAAAATTGACGATCTTTGTGTACGTCAAGTGGAACCGAGAGTGTCTTCAAAAACAAGTCAAAAATACAAGGGAATGTACCGAGTAATTCAGTTATTGCCTAACGATCGATATTTATTGGAAAATTTGACCACAAAACGACGGCTAAAATATTCACATGAAAGGGTTCGTAAAATTACCGAGGATATTGAACTCCCACTTCAGCTATTAGCTGAATCTGAATCAGAAGCCGAATGATTATTAAAATTCAACCTTCTCTTATTAGAATATATTCCACTAAAGGTCACTGACCATTCAAACCAAAATTTATCACAGAGTTACGGTTCCAGGCCAGCCCCTGAGTTCCATACGGTTCCAAGCTGATCACCTGAGTCCCATTAACTCCAAATATAAAATTCAAATTCAAGTTTAAAGCAACTGTTTGATTGTTTGAATTTTCCTTACATGATACGAACCTCTGTATTTAATGAATTGTCGTCCCAATAGAAAGTTATGAGTCCAAGCCAGCCCCTGAGTTCCAGTCGGTTCCAAGCTGAAACTTGAGTCTCATTAACTCAAAAATGCGCATACTTACAAAGTCCAAATTGGCAAAGGTCGGGTGGTAGAGCAACCATTTCGACCCTTCAACGCATCGAATTCCTGCAACCTAGGATCCATGCTCTTGAGGGGGTATGCAGCTACATTCCCTTTCTTGGTGACCTCGACCGAAGTTCAGGAAATTCTTGGCGCTGATGGCTATTCTGGTATTAATCTGGTATTTCTAGAGTGCACGGATGGTACCTATAGTGGCCGTTTCCCGAGTGAACCAATTTCATTTATTATTTTGTTTTTATTCATACCAATAACAAACTAACGAAAACTCGATGACTATTTCTTTTTGGTTCACTCCAGACGGTGGCAATATCAGTGGACTGTACCTTCGAAAATACTACTTTTCGTTGATGGTCTTTCTGTGAAGCCTGACTTTATCTTGGGATTACACCAAGCTGACTTTATCTTGGGATTACACCAAGCTGACTTTATCTTGGGATTACACCAAGCTGACTTTATCTTGGGATTACACCAAGCTGACTTTATCTTGGGATTACACCAAGCTGACTTTTATCTTGGGATTTCACCAAGCTGACTTTTATCTTGGGATTACACCAAGCTGACTTTATCTTGGGATTACACCAAGCTGACTTTTATCTTGGGATTTCACCAAGCTGACTTTTATCTTGGGATTACACCAAGCTGACTTTATCTTGGGATTACACCAAGTTGATTTCCCACGGACTAGTAACGTATGCGCACACCTACAACTCATTTATGAAATTAAAATTTATAAATTTGATTCACTTGATGCCAAAACGAAATAAGCAATTAAAAGAAACTTTAAAACTTGAACATCAGTATGACTTATAATGCAAATACGCCGTCAAACAATGAAAAAAAAAATAATAAAATAAAAATAATAATTAAAATAAACAAATTAATTTAAAAAAATAATAATAATAAAAATAGGGAACACGTGGTCAGAATAGCCGAGTGGTATCAAACTTTCCTTCAACCAGGTATGTTCCTTCCGATAATGCGTAGGACCCTTTCAAGGCAAAATATGCAGTGGAACACCTGGTCACATTCATTCTAATATGCTTGCTAATCCATTCTTTATGTTTACAGGGAATCGAGCGAACGTCAAACGCTCTTGAATAATTCACGCATATGACAAACCACGGATATGACAACTTGAACAAATTAATCGCGTTATATTTTCAATGATTATTATCATCATTGTTAATCAGTTTATTATTTAAAATAAAGATAAATTTAAAAAAATGTTTACTTTACAAAATACAAAAAAAAAAAAAAAAAAATCAACCCTAGGTCCAGCCGGGAGGTATCCCCCTTCAGGAGACTCCTCTTTTTGGGAGAGGTTTTCCCTCTTGCTCAGTATCTCATATCATATTAGGTATCTCATATTCATTATGAGGTATCTCATATTAGCAATACGAGGTGTCTCATATTGGCAATATGAGGTATCTCATATTAGCAATGTGAGGTATCTCATATTAGCAGTATGAGGTATCTCATATTAGCATTATGAGGTACAATTTTTGAATATGAGGTATCTCATATTAGCATTATGAGGTATCTCATATTAGCAATATGAGGTATCTCATATTAGCATTATGAGGTATCTCATATTAGCAATATGAGGTATCTCATATTAGAGATATAAGGTATCTCATATTAGCGATATGAGGTATCTCATATTGGCGATATGAGGTATCTCATATTGGCGATATGAGGTATCTCATATTGGCGATATGAGGTATCTCATATTGGCGATATGAGGTATCTCATATTAGCAATATGAGGTATCTCATATTAGCAATATGAGGTATCTCATATTAGCAATATGAGGTATCTCATATTAGCAATATGAGGTATCTCATATTAGCAATATGAGGTATCTCATATTGCATATCTCATATTACAATTTTAATATGAGATATCTCATATTCATATGAGGTATCTCATATTAATATGAGATCTCATATTAAATATGAATATCATACTCATATTAGCTAATATGAGGTATCTCATATTGCTAATATGAGATACCTCATATTTAAGATATTGCTAATATGAGGTATCTCATATTGCTAATATGAGGTATCTCATATTAGTAATAATATGAGGTATCTCATATTCAATACCTCATAATATGAGATACCTCATATTGCTAATATGAGATACCTCATATTGCTAATATGAGATACCTCATATTGCTAATATGAGATACCTCATATTGCTAATATGAGATACCTCATATCGCTAATATGAGATAATGCTAATATGAGATACCTCATAATGCTAATCATATCGCTAATATGAGATACCTCATATGCTAATATGAGATACCTCATGAGCTAATATGAGATACCCTCAATATAATATGATACCTCATATTCATAATATGAGATAATGCTAATATGAGATACCTCCTCATATGCTAATATGAGATACCTCATAATACTAATATGAGATACCCCATATTGTTAATATGAGATACCTCATAATGCTAATATGAGATACCTCATAATGCTAATATGAGATACCTCATAATGCTAATATGAGATACCTCATAATGCTAATATGAGATACCTCATATTCAAAAATTGTAATATGAGATACCTCATAATGCTAATATGAGATACCTCATAATGCTAATATGAGATACCTCATAATGCTAATATGAGATACCTCATAATGCTAATATGAGATACCTCATAATGCTAATATGAGATACCTCATAATGCTAATATGAGATACCTCATAATGCTAATATGAGATACCTCATATGCTAATATGAGATACCCTCATATTGCTAATATGAGATACCCCTCATAATGCTAATATGAGATACCTCATAATGCTAATATGAGATACCTCATATTCAAAAATTGTAATATGAGATACCTCATATTGCTAATATGAGATACCTCATATTGCTAATATGAGATACCTCATATCGCTAATATGAGATACCTCATATTGCTAATATGAGATACCTCATATTGCTAATATGAGATACCTCATATTGCTAATATGAGATACCTCAGATATTGCTAATATGAGATACCTCATATTTCAGATATTGCTAATATGAGATACCCTCAGATATTGCTAATATGAGGTGTCTCATATTAGTAATATGAGGTACCTCATGTTAGGAATGAGGTTATTTTTTACCAGACTTTTCTTACAACAAGGTTATACTGAGAAATTCAAAAATTATTTCCAGATGGCTCCGGTCAAAAGGAAAAGCTGGGATAAAGAAGCCATGAAGAATGCGGTGGAAGCAGTTCGGGAGAGAAGAATGGGCTATCTGAAGGCAGCGAAAGAGTATGGTGTTCCCAAAGGGACTCTTGAACGCTATGTGAAAGATGTTCGGTCAGCAGACGAATTACTGGACATAAGGTTGGGTAAGAGACAAAGCCGTGTTGCTCATCATGGATACGACATGCATCGCCCTTTGAGTCAATTTGGAGGAGAAAATTATAACTCGATCATTTCACTCGAGTACCCTCCAAAGGGGAAACATTTAGAATTGAAACACAATGATGATGATGATGATGATGATTGTGATGATGATGATTATGATAAAACGGGGGAAAGAATGGCTGATTTGTTCACACACTTTCGGAGTTTCGATGCAGACGTATCTCCCAATTGGATTTCAACAGAAGACGACCCGAATTTACTGGTTGAGAGACTAGAGTTATCTCTTGGATCTCTCGATGCTGGAAATCCTCGACTCCAGAGCACAGCCAACAAAATTCTAGATCGTTTGGAAGAGTTGGGTTATATTTATTGAAGGATATTGGTTGTTGGAAAACCAACTTCAGGCGAATCTACTCGACTACAGCTCCACGACTGGCAACCTCTCGAGATGTGAAAATGTACATGGACTCATTGATATTAGCAAAACGTTGTTTTTTTATTAAAAAGAAAAAAAAAAAAACAGTTTTGAGAAACGATCAGTGTGCTGCGTATTTTGTGAAGAAAGTTTCGATACTAGTTTTTACAGTCTTGGAACCCATGATTGCATGGGATGGTGTGGAAATTGATACTTAGTTCAGTTCGTGTTACTATTTTGAAAAAGAAAAAGAATAAATTTAATTTTTTCTCACCTCGTTATTCCTTTATCCTTCTAAAATTGTCTACGGGTGAATGTCAAGATCTGTATATTCAGGTGACATGCCCACAGTTCATCGCTGACAATTTGTCTCATCATAACGCACGGTGAATTTATTTATTTATTTTTATTTTTTGTATTAAACAGTGGAAGCTCCTTCGCGGTTCTGAGCTCCTGATACTATTGTACTTTAAGGAGATGTTGACTTATTCCTCAAACAGAGGAACATTTTATTAGTTTTGCTATTCGATTTACAGGTTGCAATTTTTGATGTAGATTTTTAGATTCATTTCGATTTTTTGCTCGCATCATTAGAAAAGTTGGTTGGAATCTGTAAAGAGTTTCCTGAAATGACGAAGAACTTCAATGATCCAAATTTAAGAAAACTCTTACTGAGGAAAGGTGTTTACTGTTATCAGTATGTCACGAATTTTTCCGTACTGGAAGAAGCACAATTAACAACTCGAGATAAGTTTTTCAATAAGTTGAGTAATTCCCTTGTAGAAAATGATGATTATGAGTGTGCTCAGAAAGTTTGGAATGTGTTTAATATTCAAAATTATAGAGAATACACGCTTTTATATTTGAAAACAGATATCATTTTACTCACTGAAGTTTTTGTACAGTTCAGAAAACTATGTTTCAAGTGTTTTCAATTGGATAGCGCGTGGTACTTTACGTCACCTGGTTTTAGCTTCAAGGCTGCACTGAAAATGTCCAAGATTCGGCTCGAAATTCTCACAGATGTGGAAATGTTACAGTTTACCGAGTCAGGGATACGTGGCGGAATAACACAATGTGTTGAACGTCATACAGTAGCTAACAATATTCATATTCCTGAAACATATAATCCCTAGAAGGATAGCACATACATTTTAAATGGAGATGTTAATAATCTGTGCGGTTGGGCAATGAGTCAGACCTTACCATGTGGTAATTTCACTTGGGTCAGCAGCTGTGAAAATTTTAATGTAATAGAGATTTACCCGAAGGATAAATTTGGTTACTTATTGGGATTGTGATGTTCACTATCCCAAAAACCTACATCTGAAATATACAAATTTTCCATTTTCACCGGAGCGAAAAAAAAAGAAAAACCTCCAGGTTCTGAAGTTGAAAACTACTGCTAGATTTTGAAGACAAACGACATTACGTAGTCCACATTATAGTGTTGCAACAAGCTATAAAATC
This sequence comes from Creontiades dilutus, assembly GCA_031894815.1. Taxonomy (NCBI): domain Eukaryota; kingdom Metazoa; phylum Arthropoda; class Insecta; order Hemiptera; family Miridae; genus Creontiades; species Creontiades dilutus. The sequence continues at coordinate 29,116 of JAVIWC010004672.1, forward strand.
AGGTCTTATTTTATCAAAAAATTTATCGGGTCCTAAGATTTGAGCAGAGCAAATGGTTATCCACTTATATTAATAAGAACAGAGAGTTGTGGAAAACAGCACATCTGATTTTGAAAAAGATTGTTTCAAGTTGTTCAACAACGCAGTGTTCGGTAAAACTATGGAATCAGTTCGAAATAGAATAAATTTAAAATTGGTATTTACTGAAAAAAGTCTTATTTCTTCGGCTAGAAAGCCAAATTTTCTAGATTGAACAATTTATGAGGAGAATCTAATAGCTGTTCGGTTAAGCCTAGGAAAAAAAAGTTTAACAAACCAATATAGGTATGTTGGATTTACTATCTTGGAATTATCAAAAACTCTCATGAATCATGTCCAATATAACCATATGTTGCCAAAATTTGGCGGAGAATCCCTCCAGATATGTTACCAAGACACAGATAGTTGTATATGGGAAATACGAACAAACGAACTGTATGGTGATTTGGAATCATTGTCGTACTTGTTTGATTTTAGTGAATACCCTCCACCACACTTCCTGTACCCCACCAAACATAAAAAAAGTAATGGGAAAACTTGAGGATGAAACCAACTCTATTCCCAAAAAAGAATTTGTAGGTTTAAGAGCAAAATTTTATACTTTCCAATTTGGTAATAACGTAGTTAAAAAAGCTAAAGGAGTTGGTAAAACAGCTGTTAAAGGTTTAAAACTTGAAAAAAAAAACTTCAATAAAAAATTGTTATTAGTAATATTCATTTTTCTGTTGATGAAAAATATGTTCCGCACGGTAATTGGGAAGGCGGACAACAGCTTGATAAGTACTATGGACCGACAATAAGTTGACATGGTGTGAATCTTGGAACAGCTAAAGTTCGTTTTGACGATGATTTCATGTATGTGGATGAGAAACCTTACCCTGCTACTCCTGGATTGTACGAACTAGTTTTCCTAAAGAAACCAGAGCATTTCGATCAGCAAGATTTTGAAAACTATACCCAAATAGTGAAGAGGAGCCGTGTAGCCCATCATGGGTACGACATACACCGCCCTTTGAATCGATTTGGAGGAGAAAAGTATAACTCGATCATTTCTCTCATGTACCCAGACAGATTCGGTGGGGGGTCTATGTTCATGAAATCCCCACCCGGCCATCTCATGCAACGAGCAAACGTTATGTTGACTCATCAATTAGTCAAGTAACGGTAAGAAGACAAAATGATTTCAGTGAACAACTCAGAAAACTCGATTCAAATCTGAAAAATTTCATTTCCACCTACATATCAGATAAATATTTCCAAGAGATGCAAAACAAAGGTATACAAAGATTTGTATCAGTTATGAACAAGACACGGAACGAGTAATAGGTACCTATATAGTGAGTTCAAACATGTCATCGGTTAGGTATGTTTGATGTGACACTACAATGTGAAAAAATTTGTCAAGGAACTGTCCATTATTGCTCACGATGGTCCTTCAAGTTTCATAGTGAAACATCCTACCGCCGACGCATCTGATCAGCAACAATTCAATTATCGATCTATCAAAGTACAAACAGCAACACATACACGGACATGTTAAGTTTATTTACACCAAGGGCGTTGAAAAATGTCGAATTTTGCGCGAGCTTCTCCCAGGAAATAGACACGTGAACGATTTGATGATTTCTGGATGCCTCAACATTGCTTCCAACCAAAAACTCGCCCTCTTCTCCTTGCTTGCTCTATGATCAAAATTTTGGCACTATCCTATTGGTTGTTGGAAAATCAACTTCAGACGAATCTACTCGATTCAGCTCCACGACTGTCAACTTTTCGAGGTGTGAAAATGTCCATAGACTCTTAATGAGTCCTAATATTAATATTAATATTAGCAAAACGAGGTTTTTATAGAAACAGTTTTGAGAAACGATCAGTGTGCTGCGTATTCTGTGAAAAAAAGTTTCGATACTAGTTATTACAGTTTAGGAACCCATGATTGCATGGGGTGGTGTGGAAATTGATACTTACTTCAGTTCGCGTTACTGTCTTTTAAAAAATAAATAAATAAAATGAATAAATACATTTTTTTCTCACCTCTTTACTCCTTTATCCTTCTAAAATGGTCTTTGGGGGAACGTCAAGATCTGTATATCCAACGGATGGATAGGAGATTTCTTGTAAGGAAAAAATGTGGTGGTCAATAATCGCCATTAATCTTTTCAATACATACTTACTTTTCAATAATCGAAAAGTAATTATATTAATCGAATTTCATAGTTACCTCGTTTAATGGTTGAGTGTTGTTGAATCCACGAACTAAATATTCTATAGGTAAATAGATACTTCTGTAAAGAGAGGGAGAAAACAATTATAATTTGGTACGTAATAATAATTATAGTATTACCAGATAAGGAACGTAATTTGAAGATACATCGAATTTCATAGGTACATATCTTCGTTCTGGCGATAATGATGATAGAGTGGTGTTTGAAATTGAAGATTTGTTGATTTGCACCGATCGGAAAGTCAAGAGCGATCGGGGCTGTAGACACTTGGGAGCCCCTGCTGCTTCACGTTACTCAATCCGATCTCGTTACTGAAGGGGGGATTCAGGTGACTTGCCCGCAGTTCATCGCTGACGATTTTCTCATCATACCTCACGGTGAAGCTCCTCCATGGTTCTGAGCTTCTAATACTATTCTTCTTTAAAACGTGAGTAGAAACGTTGGTCCACCCCCGAAAAATATTTGGAACGTTTGAAAAACTCAATACTTGTGTTCAAATCATCGTTAGCTTCAAAATGAATCCAAACTCGAAGGTGCTACGTTAAACCAATTGCCTAATTGTTGGTCCACCCCCGAAAATGATGATTTGGGATGTTTATCGTATTGTATTCGGTATCTCCCAATCAATGCCTTTCAAATGAGCCCAAACTCTAAGATCTCACGTTGAAGCAATTGCCTAAATGTTGGCCCACCCCCAAAAATAAACATTTGGGGTGTTTATTTTATCATATTTGTACTCTCCCAATCAATACCTTTCAAATGAGCCCAAACTCGAAGATCCCACGTTGAACCAATTGAAAATTTGGGTGTTTATTTTATCATATTTGTACTCTCCCAATCAATACCTTTCAAATGAGCCCAAACTCGAAGATCCCACGTTGAACCAATTGCCTAATTTGTTGGCCCACTCCCCCGTTGAAAAATAAAAATTTGGGGTGTTTATGTTTTTTATCATATTTGTACTCACCGAATCAATACCTTTCAAATGAGCCCAAACTCGAAGATCCCACGTTGAACCAATTGCCTAAATGTTGGCCCACCCCCAAAAATAGTATATTTGAGGTGTTTATTTTATCATATTTGTACTCACCGATTCAATACCTTTCAAATGAGCCCAAACTCGAAGGTTCTACGTTGACTTAATTGCCCAAATTTTGGCCCACCCCCAAAAATAAAATATTTGAAGTGTTTATTTTATCATATTTGTACTCACCGAATCAATAGCTTTAAAATGAGCCCAAACTCGAAGGTTCTACGTTGACTTAATTGCCTAACTTTTGGCCCACCCCCAAAAATAAAATATTTGAGACGTTTATTTTATCATATTTGTACTCACCGAATCAATAGCTTTAAAATGAGCCCAAACTCGAAGGTTCTACGTTGACTTAATTGCCCAAATTTTGGCCCACCCCCAAAAACTAATTTAGAGTTTTGGCCCCACCTCTATCCTCAATCTGATGTGACGTCAGGGATGACAGGTTGTTAGATTGATAACCAGATTGACCGTTACCAAGAGGTCTAAGGGTGGGGGAGAGAAATAAGGAGGGAACTCAAATTTGAATTTTTAGCGGGAAACCCCCACCACTATTTTCCATAACCTGACAACACTAATGTAGATGGGTGTGGGAGGTGGTGACCTCACCATGACGTCAACATGACGTGACGTCAGCAAGATGGCCGACCTCTTACCAGCTGATTTCAGGTTAACTATACTCTTAATTTGATTAAAAAAAAAAGGCGGTAGTTTCAAAATTAGGCGGGATATCAACAGCTGATGTGAGGTTACCTATCAGCTGTGATGGGAGGAAGGAGGACTGTTTGAGAATAGGCGGGAACCCAATTTCAAAATTTGGAGGGAAACAGCTGATGTGAGGTTACCTATCAGCTGTGATGGGAGGCGGGAGGGAGGGGGAAAGTTTGAAAATAGCCGGGAACTTTATTTTAAAATTTGGAGGGAAACCCCCCACTTCTATTATCAAATATCCATAGAGGAAGTACCTACCTATTTTATTGCATGGAACTAAATTAATTCCACCTACAAGTTCCATGCATGGACTAAGTCCTAGACTCTACCACCTCTTGGGAAAAAGGGGAGAGAAAATATCCATAGAGAAAGACCTATTCTATTGTATGGAACCACTCGTTCAATAACCACTTTGCCGAGAAGACAACAGAAAAAAAAGAAGAAGCAGCAAAATCAACCGAGGTCAAAGGTGGGGGGGAAGATTTGTCCTAGACCAATACAAGAGTTGTTGAAATTACTGAACCGAGTGCTGAGTAATAATGAAATTTATGATTTCCTTCGCTCTCGAGTACCATGTTTTCGGGGGGTTTTCATGAAAAACGAACTTCCCAAAACCCCACACGTACATGAACGATTGGTGATCAATTTAGCCTCATCAACAGCATTGGATGGAACTCATTGGACAGCAGTCCGGAAAAGTGGAAGAGTCGCCCTTTACTTTGACTCTTTTGGATTGGAACCACCCGATGAGCTGATCATATATTTAAAGAATAATTCTTTAAATATATGATCAGCTCATTACAATTACAATTACAATTATTGTAAAATCTATTACAACACCATTCAGTATCAAGACAATGACTGCATTCATTGCGGACATTTATCATGTTACTTCTTACTAGCTGAGAGATGTCTAGAATCTTTACCCTTAGTTCTCAGGAATGTGTGTTAAGTGCAAACATCTTCCCACCAATTGAGTTGGAACTTGATCAGGAATATGGAATTGGGTTACGATCGTTCATGAGCTACAACACCATTTTAAATGTTAAACAAGACGAATCAAACCATTTTTACACCGTGGGTGAAAATTGTAATACTTGAAAGGAATTGTTATATCAATTCTACCTTTACTTGATTACGATTTCTTGATATTATTCTCCTTTTTCACCTTATTAATTACTAAGATTATTTTATATACAGATATATAAGGTTCAAGAAATAATTATACGCAAGATTTTGGAAATAGATATAGTTATTTATCCAATAAACGTATTCATTGCTCCAAGAATTACTCCGGGGCTCCTATTAACCACGATGTGGAAAAGGTTTTGCTATTCCTTTAATATTTTTTATTTTTATAAAATAGCACCGCTATTTATAAAATAGCGGATGGATCTGGGATATTAATATCAATTTGATTTAAATACGGAAATTGAATGAACGGATTACCTGGTCGGATGAGAGCTGGGTAGAAAGTGGTAAGGAGAGGGGCTTGTCGCAAGTTTTTGTTATCTCTCCTTCCCCCCCAGTCACTCCTCACCTCTCCTCTCGCAATTGTTCCGCTGATAGCCGATAGATGGTGTCGGCTATCACAGTCCCCCCCCCCTCTCCCTCAGCCTTCAATTTTCTGCAAACATACTTTCAGCAACTTTTGCTTCTTGGTTGTTTTCTGAAAATTGCATGGCTGTGAGGGAGCGCCTGTTCTTCTAGGGGTTGGTATGGGTAAGGGTTGAGGTACAGCGGTGGAGAGGGGTCCTATTTGAAGTTTTTGTTTTACATTTCTTCCTACATGGAGCTCTTATTTATTTCACGTTGCGTTGTTGTTGATTTTTTTGTGATCTAAGGTTTTTTTTTTTAAATTTAAATTGTTGTTTTTATTTTCTTTTTTTTTATTTCATTTTTATTTATTTATTTACCATTATTGTTTTTTTTATTTATTGTTTTTTTGGGCTCATCAGGTTTTTCTTTTGTTAACCTGGGACATCCGTTTTTTTTTGGCTCATCAGGTTTTTTTTTTTTTTGTTAACCAGGGACATCCGTGTTTTTTTTTGGGACTCATCAGGTTTTTTTTTGTTAACCTGGGACATCCGGTTTTTTTAATTATTATTAATTATTTTTATTATTATTAGAATTATTTTTATTTTTTATTTTATTTATTTATTTATTTTTTAACCTAATGGGAAATTTTTTTTTTGTGTGGAATTTATAGGCTTTTTGTTAGAAACCCTATTTTATTTATTTATTTATTTTTTCATTATTATTATTATTATTTTTTTTTTTTTTGGTATTATATTGGTTGGCGTTCCACCCATCTTCGCGTGTGACGGGTCTCATTCTCCGAGGTGGCGGTTGGTCGTTGTGCTGAGGTACAGCACCGCCACTCTGTCGAGAGTTCAGACATCCGTTTGCCGCCGATTGCGTACACATGTAACAAACAATATGTGAATTGGTTAATTTTTGGCTGTTGTTGTGCTTGTTCAGGTGGTTTGGTACGGTTTTAATTGCGATACATGTTGGTTTCTTATGTCTGATGGGTCTTGGACATTCACTAATTCGTATGTGACTGGAGAAAGTTTCTTTTGTACACGATAGGGTGTGGTGTACTTGTATGCTAACTTAGCATTGATGTTATTTATTTTGGAGCTAATGATATATTGTTTTATTAAGACTGTATCGTTGATTTCAAATTGTTTATCGCTGCGGCGTTGGTCGTAATATGTTTTGTTCCGCCGCATAGCTTTCTGTATATGTTTTGATATGCTGTTTGGTAGATTTGTGTGGTAGTTTGACTCGGCGTTGTATCGTTCTGTATATCCCGTGCCAGCTCTATCGGCGTGTTTATTTCTTGGCCTAGAAACAATTTTGCCGGGGTATACCCTGTTGTTAAATGAGCCACTGTGTTAAGTCCTAATTGAATGTATTCTGAATTCTGATTCCAATTTTGTTGGTTTTCTGCGTGATACGCGGTCAGTGTCGTTTTCAGCGTCTTCATCAAGTGTTCCGCTGAATTTGGGGCTGCGTAATGTGGTTGTGTATTTTTTGCTGAATGGGTTAGTAAGTAATTTTTGAATTGTTAGGACTTGAAAACTGAGGCGTTATCTGTTATTAGTTCTGTGGGGTACCCGAATTTGGTAAATACATTTGTATGTAGTGCCCCTACAATTTTCTCAGTGTTATGCTTTTTTAATGGTATCAACACGCAGTACTTACTGAAACCATCCATTACCACCAATATGTGTGTTTCTTGGTTACGTGTGCGTGGGAGGGGTCCGGCTACATCTATGTACACCCGTTCCATGGGTCGAGTTGCGGTTTTAGAACTTAGATTCCCGTATGTTTTTGTTTGCATGCCTTTTGATCTTTGGCATGGCATACATTCTGCTATTTTCGCGTTTATTTTTGTTTGTAAATCTGAGTGATGGAATATTGTACTGATTCTGTCGTACGTCTTTTTAGTGCCTTGGTGCACGCCCAATGGGCTGTCGTGGTAGTATTTAAATACCATGTCGAATAAGCTGTCCGGTAGACATGGTTTTGCTGTGCCTTTACTATTTGTATAATTTAATATGTTATTTTTTATTGTGTATTTTGGTACTTGGTTATTAGTTTCGATGTTGTGGATTGTGTTTTTTAATTTCTTGTCTGTTCGTTGATTATCCGCCAGTTTTGTAAAAATTTGTGGGAATTCTTTTAATATAAACAAATGCGCGGGGTTTGTGGGTGGTGGGTTCGCATTTTGTTGTGAAACGTCACCTGACCTTGATTTCTCTGACCCAGTTTGGTATGTCAACAGCCGGTCATCTGTCTATTTATTCATTTATTTATTTATTTATTTATTTATACGGGACAAGCCCAAATACAGAAAAAGAGAACATAAATATACAGAATGAATAACAATAATTTCATACCAACGGTTAACAATATGGAGCAATAAGACATAAAACGAGAACATTGTGAGACACGAACAATTATAAATAGTGACGAAAAATACCTAAGATTTCAACACAGTTTTCATTTTTGCTAAGGAATCATTAAAAAAGTCATAGTTGTGAACCGAACAGACCACATTTGCCTCCCTTGGCATTCTTAGAAGAGGGCAGTTGAATAGGTAGTTCCTGTCTGCAAATGGCGTGTGGAAGACAGGTGGATCTTGCGTACGGTGCAGAGGAACCAACAAATCGACCCTGGAAAGCAGCCGGGGACAATCAATGTTTCCATTCACCAACTTATGGAAGAAAGAGAGGTCCGCGCCGACTCGTCTAGTCTCAAGTGGGGTCAGGCCACTTCGAGCATACAGTACGCCATAGTTGACAGAGAAGTCAGTGCGGGGCACTCCGGTCCTAAATCCAAAGAGTCGGAGGAAGCACCTTTTGTATGCTCAAGTTTGTAGGCGTGTACCTCGTAGTGTGGAGACCAAATCACGCTGCAGTACTCCAGGATGGGCAAAACTAGTGAACGGTAGGGCAGCACCAGCGCTGGGGGATCTGTGAAATCACGCGATGCCCGCTTCAGGAATCCCAGTGCTCTCATAGCTTTAGTGCAGACAGCATCAATATGGGCAGAAAAATCCAGTCCTGCATCAAGTAAGACCCCAAGATCGCGGATGGCTGTAGTATGTGCTAACAGGATCCCATCAAGTGTATACTGGCACACAATTGGCTGCCGTGAACGTGTGAAAGATATCACCTGACATTTGGCTGGGTTGAGGAACATTCCATTGTCTGAACACCATTTGAGGAGACTGTTTAGGGCAGACTGCAAGCGGTCAGAATCAGCTGCAGATGATATTTGACCAAAGATTTTGAGGTCATCCGCAAATGCCAAAAAATCTACACCAGTCAAGACCCCAGCCACACCATTGATCATTAGGAGGAACAGCAACGGTCCCATATTTGACCCTTGAGGAACACCAGAAGTAGCCTCGATAGTATGGGAAACCACACCCCTGAGACGAACCCGCTGCCATCGACCTGCCAGGTAACTCTGTATCCACTCGAGAAAAGGACCAAACACTCCCAATGATTCAAGCAGCGCTAACAGGTGAGTGTGTGATACCTTATCAAATGCCTTGGCAATGTCAACGGAGACTGCGTCCACCAGGCTGTGATGAACAAAATCAGTGAAGCAAAGTAGATTGGTTGTTGTTGATCTCCTCCGTACAAAACCATGCTGCTCCTCCAACACAAAATTCGAGAATAATGGAGTGATGATACCAACGACCAACCTCTCAAATACTTTTGGAATGACAGAAATAGAGCAAACGCCACGATAGTTATCAACCACTGACCATTCCCCAGATTTATGGATTGGTGTGAGATATGACTCCTTCCATACCTCTGGGAAGATACCCAGACCCAAGGAAGTATTGAACAGTGAAGTGAGAGGTGAAGCCAGGACGCCAGTGCACTCCCTCAGGACAACAGGTGGCACGCCATCCGGACCCATTCCCTTGCTGACATCAAGAGACTCCAGTTGGCGCCGAACTTGGTCCTCTGTGAACGAAAGCTGACTGTTTGAGACCGCATCTATGGTGGGGTAGCTGGGTGATCTGGGCCAGGATGGTTCATATACTGAAGCGAAAAAACTAGCAAACAAGTTTGCCTTCTCTTGGGGCGTCACTGCAGTCAGACCATTATATGACATCAACTGAGGAAGCTGGTTTGTTCCATCTCTATAACTCACAAAATTCCAAAAGTCTTTTATGTTGCACTGGATAGCCTCCTGCACCGCCGCAATGTGGGACGCATAATCCCTGCGAGACAGCTCCTTACATCTCTTCCGTAATTCAGAAAATAGGGCATAATCAGCATCGGAGTATGACGATTTATAGTGAGAGTGGGCAAGCCTCTTAGCACGCACAAGCGCAACTAACTCGGCAGAGAACCATCTGGGGAACGAACAAGACATGGGAGTGGTTCTTGGAATTGCTGAGTCAATGGCATCATGCAGTTTGGAATAAAAGTACTCCACCGCCTCTGCAAGTGGGAGAGTTAAGCATGGTATCCAGTTGGTAGAGCATAGAAGCTGATTTAGTTTGGTGTAGTCCCCTTTTTTGAAATTGTAAGGAAGTCTGGATGGAGGGTGCACCTCTCGACTGTTCAACTCACATGGCAGCAAAAACTCCAATGGTGGATGGGCTACGTCCACATTGACCAATGGAGAGCAGGGTTTAAGAGAATGCTTGTTGATGGAAGAGAAAAACAAATCAATAACATTGCCAGAAGAGTTGGCTAGGAAATTGTGCTGGTACAGTCCATAAGAACGAGCCAACTCAAAAAGCCTGCAGCACCTGGGACAGGGGCCCAGTTGGAAGGATGTCATTGTTCCACATGTTCCATGCGGCTCCTGGAATATTATAACACCTAGAAGAACGATTTCATAATTAGGGTGGGCATTGGTGATACTATCAAGTTCTTCAAAGTGTCTCTCCAGCATTGATGGTTCTTGGTAGTTTGGTAGGTACATGCAACCAAGGATAATTTGATAATCAGGTAAAAGTACAAAAATATGCTCTGCACAGTCGCTCCCAGTCCACCTGACCGACCTGATTCGATTGGACACTGCGATAGCCACCCTTCTTCCAATAGACTTGACTCCATTGTTCGATGCCAATCGATTGGTACGATAGACACAGAAGCTGTCAAGGCCAAGCTCACTGGTGTGGACATTATCTGTAAGCCATGTTTCTGACAAAAATAGGAGATTGTGTGAAATGTGATGGGATTGATGGGCAAGCGCTGAGAGTTTTGTGTTGAGCCCACGTACGTTTTGATAGTACCCAGATAGGGTACTCCTTAATAGTTTTTTGGAACAGAGGAAGAAGGAGAGGCGCGACCAGCCCTATCGTTAGGCTCCCCAGCTTGAGGAGAGCTGGGTACTATTTTTGGTATAGATTCACGTATCTAATAGTTAGGTTTGATTTCCCATATGTGCGTTTTAATTCGTCCCTCAAGTTGTTGAGATATTGCCGTTCCAACTTAGTTTTGTTCTGTGAGATACGAAATAGAGGAGGATTGGAAGCTCTGTTAGCAGAAAGAACCCTGGTCACCACAGCTGTATGCTTGAAAACAACCACCAGTGGACGGGCCCTGTTATGAACAGTGAAAACATGAAAAAACCTGGTAACATTTTCGTCAAAGCTGACTGAAAATTTGCCGAGGGCGTCCCTCAAAAATTCTCGTCCTGGCTCATACGTGCCAAGGGTGTGGCTCCAGAAGGCTCAACGACCTCAAAGAAAACAAGATTAGAACGCCTACTCTGGCAGTCGCCCATCTCAGCCATTGCTTCCTCAAAGTAGACATCGCCCGCCACAAAAGCGCCCCCTGAATCCAACCTGTCCCTGATATCATTCCTAATAGAATCCAAACCAGCATCAAGGTCATTCACCCTAAACAGCAGCTCCACCGTGGTTGAATCTAGTGTCCCTCTTTCATTCTTGAGTGTAGTGATTCGCTCCTCCAATTGGGTGAAACGATTATCAAATTCCGCTCTAATCTTCTCCACTACTCCATCAGTAATTTTCTTCTCAAATAGGGAAAACATTTGTTGCAAGTCTGTGAGATTCACGAGGCCCTGCACAGGAGGGGCAGCATCAGGATGGGTCAGGCCAACCGGGGCAGCACTAACCACGGGATCTGGAATATCCGAGGCAGTCTGACCATCTCTAGGTGGCATTAATAAATTTTGACTTTTCGGCTTCACTTTGCAGGAGTCGCACTTCCAATTCTCCTTCGCTACTCTGCTCATCTTTCTAAAGTTCACTTCCAGCATTCTACAGCACCCAAAATGGTAAGCTCCTCCGCATGCACTGCAGCACAGTTTGTCATCACCCAGGAGTGTGTCCTGACAACGGTTACAGACTGCCATGATGCTATATTCTTAATTCTGAAGGCTCAATCACAAAAGTTACAATAACACAAGTTCAATAATAATAATGATAATAAAAATAATAAAATGGTAATTGATTTATTGTTGTTCGATAAATATGTAGGCAGTGCTTAGTATAGGTATTGAGCGCAATAATATACAATCGACGTTAGTCATTCGATACAGTATTGGAATGAACGTCCACCGTCGCAGAAAAGGCGGGTGCCTAGAGCCTGACTGTAAAAGGCGAATCGAGTAGCGACAGGCGTGTGGCGTCTTGCTCCCGAAACGCCGATGGATCCGAGGCGAAGGGAAGTGGAGAGGAGCGTCCGCAGCGGCGGTGAGTGGTGGCGGGGAGGGATTGCCCAAAGCGCAGTCTTATGGCGCAGGACAGTCGCCCCCACTCTCACAAGATTTGATGGAACGAGGCGATGACGGGCGATCGGCCGGCTTCCGCGAATTAAAACGCCAATAAGTTTTTACTAACCTTAGGGTCCAACAAGCTTCTTCCGTGAGGATGACCGCAGAAATCAATCGTCTCTGAACTTCGTTGACTGCGTGTCTGCTTAAATAGTCGGTTATCGAATTCTGCTTTTTTCCCGATATATGGTATAGGCTGAAATTGAAATCATTTAATCTTGCTATCCATCTGTTTACGCGCGGGCTCGCATTTGACATGTTCTTTTTTATAGTGACTAAGGCTTTCGCGTCAGTGTGTACATTGAAATGTTGATGCGCCAAGTATGTTTTATTGAATTTCAATATCGCGTAAAGTACTGCGCACATTTCTAATTCGTACGTTGAGAATTTCTGTTCGCGTTCCGTAAGTTTACGTCCCGCGTACGCTATTGGTTGGTATCCCCCGCCTTGCGCTTTTTGTGTTAATACGGCTCCTACTGCTTGTTTACTCGCGTCCGTAAATAAATGAAATTCTTTGTCGTACCGTGGTAATGCTAATACGGGTGGATTGGTAATTCTTTGCCGTAGTTGTTCGTAAGCATTTTGACATTGTTCCGACCATACGAAAGGGGTATTTTTCTTTCTGAGCGCGTTTAACGGTGCAGTTATTTTTGCGTAGTCTGGTATGAAACTGTTGAAGAAATTCACTGCTCCTAAAAACTGGGATACTTGTTTTGCCGTTTTTGGTGGTGGTATTTCCAACAGGTCTTTTATTCGATCTTCTCCTATTTTTACCGTCCCATTTTCTATTACATGCCCTAGGTATTTTATTGTTTTTACGGCGAATTGGCATTTTTTTGGGTTGACCGTGAGATGTGCTTCTTGTAATCTTGTTAGTACTTTCCGTACGTGGGTTTTATGTTGTTCTAACGTGGGAGAGTATATTAGAAGATCATCTAGGAACCAGAGTACACAGTTACCGTGCATATCACCAAAAATTTGCTCCTGTAAAGCAGACAATATCTGTCCTCCCGTGGATAATCCAAATGGTGTCCTAGTAAATGTATATGTTCCGAATGGACATTTGAATGCTACTAGTTTTTGACTGGATTGTGTTAACGGTATTTGGTGATAAGCGCTATTAAGGTCTATTAGAGTATAGTATTTTGCGCCATGTAAATGGTTCAGCAGTGCTGATATTGTGGGTAGGGGGTGATCTATTGTTTCGATTTGTTGATTTAATTTTCTATAGTCTACCACTAGTCGGTATGTTTGCTCATCTGTTTTGTTTTGCTTTCGCTTTGGTACAAGGAAGCATGGTGCTGTACTGGACGCTAGTATCGGTTTAATGACCCCCTTTTCTAGTAATTTTTTTATTTCTTCTCTCATTACTTTTTGGAGTATTGGGGAAGTTTGATAGGTGGGTGTCGTTCGTGGTAATTCTGCCCCTGGCTTTAGTTTAACTTCATGTGTTACTAGATTAGTGCATCCGAGTTCTTCGGTCAGTACCTGAGGGTATTCCTGCATTAATTCGTTTCGAAAATGTTCGTTAGATTGTAGGAGCATTATGCGTGGAATTTTGCGTTCATTATCTGGTTCTGACACTAATTGGACTGGGGTGTTGGTATCGAATTTAAAGTGGATTTTATGTCCTTCGATGTCGTACACTACCTGTGCTTTTTTGAGGAAATCTAGTCCTAATATGACGTCTTGCGCTAAATTCTGTATGACGTATATTTTATGTGTCCATGAATGCTCGTGTACTTGTATCTTTACTGTAACCATGAAATGTGTGGTGACTGTTGTTTTATTCCCCGTTATTAAAATTGTTGGTTCGCATTTTTCTAGTGGTGTTTGTTTTGGGTTTAAATATTTGTTGTAAAATTCGTGGCTAATAGCCGTTACAAATGCACCAGTATCAATTAATGCATGCACATTCTTACTTTCTATAGTAATCGGTAAATACGCTCCTTTTGTGTCTTCAGTCATCGTCGTAAATACCGAGTTTAATTGCGAAATTTTTGGGGGTTTCGTTTTTGATTTATGGCTGTTAAATTCCCCCTGATTTAACAGTCGTTTCGGTTTTCCGATCTAGTGGATTTTGCGGATCGCGTTGAATTTGATTCCCCATCGCTTGATCTCCGTCTGGTTTTTTGAATTGTCATAAAGTTTTTATTTTGTTGTGTTTTATATTTCGGGTTGCCGTAAAATGTATTACCGTTGTAGTTTGGCGGTGTTCTTGGTTTTCTTGGCGGGCTGAATGATTTTGCTCGCCGTTCGTAACCCGTTTTTCTTACCATTTCCGCGTAACTAGGTTTTGGTTGATAATTTGCGTTGTAATTTGACTTCGCGGGATTACGGTTATAATCGTTTTGCCTGTAGTTGGGTGCATTGTCTCGGTTGGGTATTATTGGTGGCCCATTTTGTTTAAAATATGTTGTTGGCCTTTGTGGTTTGTAAAATTTCGGTCGTTCGTTATTAGTTTGCCTAGGTATTGCTCCCGTAGATTGCGTTGGGTTATTGAATCTTTTAAATGTCGGTGCGGTTTGGTGTGTCTTATTTTGGTTGGCAATTTTTCTTTGTTGTTGTTTCAATTCTAATTTTGTTATGAATTGTTTCATTGCTTGATACGTACGCGGTATTTCTTGGAAGCTGAATAATAACCTAGTTTCGTCGTTGGCGTTATCTAATATTGTTTCGTTTAGCATTTCTTCGTTCATTACGTCTAGTATTCGATTGGCGCTATAAATTTGTTCGACGTAATTCCTGAAATTTTCACGGTCCCCCTGTAACCGGTGGATATATTTGACTATCATATTAGTTCTCGTTAAGGTTGGTAATAGTTCGTCTATTATCGTCGTACTTAACGTTTCGTATGACGGTTGTTCTTCTCCGAGTTGTGGTATGTAATTATTTAGGTATTTGAATTTCGGCATTAATGCTATTCGTTGAATTGCAGTTCCCATGAATTGTGGCGCTACGTCGTCTATTTTTCCGAGCGCAAGCAGAAATCTCATTATTGACTCGGGGTTGTCAGTGTTAAACCACGGAAGTTTTTCGATTGCGTCTTCTACTTGTTTCGGAAGTTTTAACATTTCCGTTTTTTGCGTTTTTTGTGGCGTCCGCGAACTTTTTTGCGTTATGGATTCTACGATCATTTCTTTTAATTTTCTTTGTTGTTCCATAAATGCCGTTATTAATTCGTTTGTTTTCGTTGGCCGTGTTGGTTTTTGTTCTATGACTTGCGGTATAGGTATGGGTATTTGCATCTGTTTTATTAGTTCCGTTATTTGTGTAATGTTTTGATGCGTTTGTTGTTGAATAGATTTTAAATTTTCCGCCATCTGTTGTCGTATTTGAGTGAACATATCGTCTTGACGTTTCTCTAAGTGTTTCCAAAGTTCCGTCAATGGGTCTTCTGTTTTTAGCGGAAGTTGCGCGGTTTCTTGTTTGCATTGACTGCATTTGAATACCGTCTTTCTTTCGGACGTTAATTTACAGTAGTTTTGGTATGTATAACCCGCGCATTGTTCGTCTAACACTTTCTCGCAGTTTTTACAGAATATCGGATTGTTTATTTGGTTCTCCGGCAGAGGAGATCCGCAGTTCTGACAGGACGCGGGGTTATTTGATGCCATGTTCGAGTTGATTTTTATAATGGTCGTCGGAATCGTTGGATACTTATCAGTTGACACGGCGTCGACGGGCTTGTTTGGCTAAGTTCGGGTTAGGTCGTCGTTCAAGTTGTGTCTACGGTCAGCGGTTGTTATGGTTCTGGACGCAGTTTTCAAGTGACCTTATGCTATTTATTCATGCACAGAGGGATACTGGAATATTCAGGTACTGGGGAGTATTCAGGTTCAAGTTATCAGGTCTATTTCAAGACAGTGGAAGCTCTTTTCTTTTTTTTTGTTTAGGTTTTCTGGTTTGAGATTCGGATTATACTCTGGTATTTTAATGCTGGGACAATTAGGATCCGTTTTAGAACGTTTAGCTCGCTACCATGTAATACTTGAACACTTCTCCCGCGCTAGTAAGGCGAGTGGGGGTCCTACCCCCCTCGCTCCTTGCAAGGTCCCTATAAAAAGGGAGAAGGATCCAATAAAGACACATCATTCATCTCAAAGAAAGCCTTCTCATTTCATCTACCTTCACCACCACATTGGAGACTCCGACGTGCAGCTTCCCCGGCCTACGAGAACCTGCTTCGCCTGCCCCGTCGCCACTCCGGCCCGACCGCAGCGCTTTCTCTCGCCGCTCTACTGAAGCTTGACGCCCCGACCCCCTCACCGTCCACCAGCTAACCACCTCGCCCGCCTCGCGGTTCTGACAGCCAATCAGAATCAACCAGCGTCCAGCCCGGCCTATATAAGGCCACCGAATCTTCAACAGCTCGTCAGTTGGCTCTTAGCTTTCTGACGACATTTTTTGACACCTCCTTCAACAAAGGGTCCTCGGACCTGAGAAGAGAGGTGCGCTGGCCCGGCGCATAACAGGGTTCCCCCACAGTCAGCATAATATTAGTTCTTTTAAGAACTCGGATTTCGATAGCTGAAGGGGATTGTACAAGATATCTTTTCCTTGTCTCTTTTTGTGTGTTTGTGTTCGCAGGTTTTCTACTCTATTCAAAATTTCTTCTAAGTCGTCAGTACGGCACCTAAGAAAAAACGCAGAATGGCCACCGTTCCTGCCGTTAAACTGCGGCCCCTGGACCCGGCCTACCCCCATGTATGGTGCAACCAGCTGGAAATCGCCTTCTTGAGAGAGAACCTAAGCACTGAAACACAACAGTTCGCCCGCGCCTTCCTCGCTCTTGAGCCCCAGCAAGCTGACCTCTGTGAAGACATCTCACCTTCCGCTCCTGACTCTTTTACACAGTTAAAAGCCCGGATCCTCGCAGCCTACGCCCCGGCCGATGGTTCACAGTTGACGTCCTTACTACAACATCAACACGACGATGAACTACACACTGCGCTGGCTAGACGTCTCAAGAGGGCTTTACCTGACAAAACTCCCACAGATCTACTTCGCCAGCTCTTTCTCCGCATTTTACCGGAGAGAGTCCGCCTTCACGTTGCCGCCCAGGCTTCCACTGACATCAACACTCTGGCCAAACTAGCTGACGAACTAATAAAGACCTCTCCGTCTCCCCGGTTGGCCACGGTCGACGAGGAGACTGCGGTGGTGAAGAAGACTCCTTCTCGAAGAGACACGCAACCTTCTCAACCTTCTAGTGGTCCCAAAAAGGACCTATGTTTCTTCCACAGGAAATGGGGAGTTTCTGCCCGCCGATGTCAAAAGCCATGCTCCTGGGTATCTCGCTTCACGGGAAACGACAACGCACGGTCCCAATAGCCGTCAAGGCCGTGCATAACTACCAGTCTACTCTGCTTTTTCTGCGATGCAAGAAAACCTCTGTCAATTTCTTAATTGATACTGGTTCCGATGTTTCCATCCTTCCGAACGTCCTACTCAAGAGGAAAACGAGGAAACCTACCTCTCTGAAGGCGGCTAATGGTACCCACATCGCTACTTATGGCTCTCAGACGGCTACAGTTCATCTCCCTGGCCTTTCCCCGCTGCAATGGACCTTCATAGCAGCCGATGTTTCCTCTCCCATCATTGGCTCGGACTTTTTGCAGTACCACGGCCTACTAGTCAACCTGAAACAGAAAAAACTACTTCACGCACCTTACAGCTCCATCATAGAGGGCACAGTGCGCCTTGTCAACCCGGCTTCAAGTGTCTACACAACAGCCTCTCATCCTACGGCTCCTTCGCAGTTTCAAGCCCTCCTAGATGACTATAGGCCATCACAGACACCCCTCGAAAGCCCAGTACTACATCACATCGTCACTAGAGGTCCCCCCTGTCACGCCAAGCTTCGCCGCCTCAATTCATCAGTCTTTTTAAAGACCAAAAACCATTTTCAGGAATTACTGAAGTCTGGCATTATAGAACCCTCCGAATCGCCTTGGTCCTCGCCTCTACATGTTGTCATGAAGCCCGACGGTGATGTGCGCCCAGTAGGTGACTACAGGGCTCTCAACAAACTCACCATCCCGGATAGATACACCGTACCGCACATCTATGACTTCACAGCCGGCTTACATGGAACCAAGGTTTACAGCACGTTAGACCTGTCAAGGGCCTTCTTTCACTGTAAAATACACGAGCCAGACATCCCGAAAACAGCCGTCCTCACACCATTTGGAACTTTCCAATTCAAAAGGATGAATTTCGGCCTACGTAACGCAGCTCAAACATGGCAGAGATACGTGGACCACATCCTCAGGGACCTTCCTTTCGTCTATTGCTACCTTGACGACCTTCTGGTGGCTTCCTCGTCAATCAAAGACCACTACGAACACGTCAAGACCCTCCTTCAGAAGCTCGCAGCCTATGGTCTGAAAATCAACACTCACAAGTGCCAGCTCGCCCAATCATCAGTCAAATTCCTCGGCCACACCGTCTCCGCCAATGGGATCGCTCCATTACCAGAGAAGACTGCTCTGATTGGCCAATTTCCCAAACCTGACACTGTCAACGATCTTCGGGCCTTTCTAGGACTACTCAACTTCTACAACAGGGCACTACCTCATGCTGCGATTACACTACGGCCTCTTATTGACCTTCTACCGCCTGATGCACGAAAAAAGGACACCAGGAAGCTCGTATGGGATCCTAAGTCAGAAAAGGCCTTTTATGAGGCGAAAAACCTCCTCAAAACCGCCGTTACACTAGCTCATCCCAGCCCATCTCAGCCTCTCGTTCTCCACACTGATTCATCCGACTTCGCCGTCGGTGCTGCCCTTCATTACCTTGATGGTAATACACTCCGGCCTCTCGGATTTTTTTCGAAATCCCTCAACCCGGCTCAACAGAAGTACAGCACGTTTGATAGAGAACTCCTGGCCATTTACCTGGGTATCGTCCATTTTCGACAGTTGGTTGAAGGGAGAAAATTAACAATTTTCACCGATCACAAGCCGTTAACTACGGCTTTGTCTACTCAATCAAACACGGCGCCTCCTACTCGCATCAGACAACTCCGTTTTATATCTGAATTTTCTACAGATATAAAGTATTCCGAAGGTTCTCTCAACATAGCAGCTGACTATTTATCACGTCTCCGCCCCTCCGCTGCAGCCATTTCCGAGTTCAAGCCACCTTTTACCATCGCTGAACTTCACGAGGCTCAACGTGCTGACCCTCACATCTCATCACTGGCACTACATCCTCACATGATAGACGAAAAATCTATTTTATGTGATGATACAGACTCCATCCCTCGTCCTTATATCCCTTCGAGCCTACGATTACGAGTTTTCAACGCTCTACACGGCCTCTCACATCCCGGCATCAAGGCGTCCACAGCCCTCATCAAGGCTCGCTATTATTGGCCGAATATGACATCCTCCATACGGATATTTACCCGCGCCTGCCCCAGCTGTAACAGGGCGAAAATCACTCGCCACGTAAGAGCTCCTCTTGGCGAGTTTCCGGACTCAAGACCCTTGTCTCACGTTCACATCGACTTCTTTGGGCCCCTCCCTGCTTCAGGTGGAAAGAAATTCGTCCTATCTATGATAGATAGAGCCACAGCATGGTTTGAATGCGAACCAATCGCAAACATCGAAGCCTCCACAATATCGAACACCTTCCACAATGTATGGATTTCTCGATACGGCGTCCCCGAGCACATCACTACTGACCAAGGCACTCAATTCACCAGCGCCTTATTTCGCACCTTCTGCGACCGTATGGGTTCAACACTACATCACACGAACACATATCACCCCCAGGCGAATGGACTGGTCGAGCGCCTACATCGAGTTCTGAAAGAAGCCATCATTTCATCTTCTATGCAACGAAATTGGGCACACCAACTCCCTGGACTACTCCTTGGCATCCGTAATCGTCCCAGCACCAACGGTTTCTCTCCGGCCCAACACCTCCTCACCGCCACTCCTCGGCTGCCGGGCGACCTCTTCACGCCTCCTCCGCTCGAAACCCCAGCACCGCTGCTTTATCACGACGCCTACAGGAGGTTTTCGAAGACCTACTTTCCGTCCACGCTACTTAGGGCCTCCCATATTTATGTGAGGGTCGACACTCCTAAAGGTAAATTAGACCCTCCATATATGGGACCCTACCAAGTGTTAACAAACGACGGGAAAACTATTACATACCTCAAAGATGAAAATAATACCCCTTCTATATCAATTGACAGATGTAAACCCGCCCCACCTCCAAACGGATTATCCCCTCTAATTGTTTCCGACCTCCCACATTCCCAATTAATGGGTATAAAAGGCGGAAATAATCACAGGATAATCATTCCACACAATGAGCTCAATACTCGAGAAAGATCTCCGCCTATCTCCAACGCCGAGCCCCACTCGGAGAAAGACAACGAGACCTCCTCCTGTAGCCAACCAAGCTCCGCCTCATGCCGCCCACAAGACTTCCAGGACCACCAACAAGCGACCAGACCTCATGGCAGCCTCCAGGGCAGCAGCGGTCGCCCTCCGAGCTCCTACACGACCTCCAACTCATCTCCGGCCGCCCTCGCACCGCTCTCCTCGATGACATCCCCCCACGGTCACGTCCTTCACCAACAGCGTGATGGGCATCACCAGGCTGAACAACGACGCGCAACAACCGACCTTCACGGTATCGGTGCCTCCCTACTCCGGCCGCTGTCAATCCTGCTGCCTCCACGGCCTCCACACGCCTCCAGTGGTCTACTCCGGTTCACAAACCTATCCTCCGGCCACCAAGGACTCCACCTGCCAAACAAGAACCCGCCTGGCCACAACAGCCACCCAAACGACCGAACAACGCCCTCCTGCCGTCTCCAGCCGCCCTCTGTCGACCCCAAGCCGCCCCCAGCCCGCCTCAGACGACCACCACCGACAAAGGCCCCGATCCAGAGACCGCACACGCTACGACAACCGCTTTCGCCGGAACTAGCAACACCCCTGCCGCCTCACCCTGCCGCCTCTGATCAACCGCCTACGACGCCCGCTCAGCTCCGCCTCTACCCGACGCCACCGTACCAGCACCACCCTTTATCCTGTTTACCATTTGAAAAAATTGTAAATAAAAAAGTTGGCTTAAAAGATGGTAGAGATGGGCATTCTAATGCAAAACATTATCCACCTACCCTAACAAAAGATGAACTGAATGAGGGAAAAAAAATAAACAGTTCCAAAACCAAAAGAGGCAAAAATAAGAAAATAAAAAAGAAAAAGAAAAAACAAAAAAACCGAAACCCAAAAGACAAGATCCTAAACGGCAAGCCCCCGCGCCGTCGCCAACTAGCCCGCAACACACTATTTCAACCTCCCAGAAGACACAACCGGGGAATATAATTTACAAATACTCTATTGTAAATTCTGGGGGAGCGGTGTAGTGGTCAGGGCATGTCTGCGACTTCTGCCCTGCCACTTCTCCCGCGGGCTAGTAAGGCGAGTGGGGGTCCTACCCCCCTCGCTCCTTGCAAGGTCCCTATAAAAAGGGAGAAGGATCCAATAAAGACACATCATTCATCTCGAAGAAAGCCTTCTCATTTCATCTACCTTCACCACCACAGTTATATCAATTCTACCTTTACTTGATTACGATTTCTTGATATTATTCTCCTTTTTCACCTTATTAATTACTAAGATTATTTTATATACAGATATGTAAGGTTCAAGAAATAATTATACGCAAGATTTTGGAAATAGATATAGTTATTTATTCAATAAACGTATTTATTGCTCCGAGAATTACTACGGGGCTCCTATTAACCACAATGTGGAAAAGGTTTTGCTACTCCTTTAATATTTTTTATTTTTATAAAATAGCACCGCGGGTGGTATTAGGTAAGGAGTTCGGTTAATAGGATGGATCTGGGATATTAATATCAATTTGATTTAAATATGGAAATTGAATGAACGGATTACCTGGTCGGATGAGAGCTGGGTAGGAAGTGGTAAGGAGAGGGGCTTGTAGTAAGTTTTCGTTATCTCTCCTTCCCCCCCAGTCACTCCTCGCCTCTCCTCTCTCAATTGTTCCGCTGATAGCCGATAGATGGTGTCGGCTATCACAAAATGCAGACTCGATAGTTCTTCCAGAAGGTACTTACGGTATGGAGGATATTTTCAATTTTATTGAAACACGAGTTGATAAACTGAGACTTCAAAAACTCGCTTCGCTACGTGACTTCTATAATAGTGGGTGTAGGTGGTGGGTTGACCACATTCATTTTGAATCTGTATTTGTTGGAGCGTACGTATTTATTTCGTTTTCTCGTGAAACGTTTCGTCCATACAACGTGGACTTCTTCAGTCTATCCTAATCATAAAAAACATTCTTAAGTATAATTACATTGTGTGTGTACACACAGATGGTCAATGATCATATTTAAATATGATTCTATTTCAAATTGATTTAATTGTTGAAAAGGAAAAATCTGTTGAGGAAACAATCCTAATGTATGGCCTTAGGACTATCGTATTTAACAGGTAAAGAATTAAATTTATAACAATTATTTGTGATGTGATTATTCTGAGGAATTAGTGAATTTCAAGTCAAGAGGTGACTACTTCAGAGGTTTTAATATTTTAGATGAATGTGAGATATGAAGGACGCGAAGACTCACCGCGAATGCCCTTCCAACTCATGGGTAGGACATTTCCAATTTTGAAGTAGCGTGGATGGAAGTAGAGCACGTGGTCCTCGCAGAAATCTTTCGGACGGATATCCTCCTCAGCCAAAGAAAGGGATGCTGCAGCTACGTCGTTGTCACAGGGCGAGAGCAGGTTCCTGGTCTTGCGACGACTTCCCAACAGATTTCAAGGGAATAGTAGAGGGATGAAAAAAAGGGATGCTTGAACGTAAATTTGTGAGAGAGCTCCTTCCCCAACGGGGTCGACTAGTAGAATCACTTCCCCTGTCCTCCGTGCGCTTCTTCCAAGATGAGCTCCCCACCAAACGGTTGCGCGGTTTTGTTTACGATTCATGTGATGATGTGATGTGATGTGATGGTGTCCAAAGGATCATCACATTATCCCCCTCCACCGACAAAAAAAAAATTTTCGGACGAAAGTTTTTTTTTATGAACACCTTCACTGATCACTAAACACATCCCCCTCACTCCATTCCTAGTGGCAATACAATTTCTAAAAAGTTTCATATTCTCTTTAAACAATTTGCAGAAATTACTCTAGCTAGGCCATACACTTAAATTACAATAATACGCTTAATTGCTACATTCGTGATCACTTAGAGTAACTGACTTCATGGTGACGATGAGTAAGCAGCAGAAGATAGAAGGAGTCGTAACCTGCCGGGTTCTAGGGATCAGCATACACCATGATGTCCTAGGTCCTTATTGCGTGGTGTCTGTCCACATTTGCAGGTTGAATTCTTCTGACGTTCTCCGTCTTGTTGCTGCAAATGCCAAAAAAAAAAAACAGACCAGTAACTGTTCTTTGGTGAGATTAGCATTGAGCCTCATCACTCTAACGATGACCACTGGGATGAACAACTCCTCCAAATGAATTATTAGCGGTGACATTC
>JAVIWC010004682.1:0-53363 GCA_031894815.1 Creontiades dilutus
CGGATTCTTAGGTAATAACATGTTTTTTTCCTGAACAGATATTCCAAAACTTCCAAGTTATTTATCCGTTTCACGTCAAGCTGATTCCAAAAATGCACTTTTTATTTGACATATAAACGCATATTTCTGAGTTAGTAACATATTTCAGGAATAAACGCATATAAATGCATATTATAAGATTTTCCAAAAAATGAAAAAATAAAAAATACGATTTTACAATAATATATTTGGTGGTTACAACGTATTCAAATGAAACCACCGATGCTGAAAGCGTTACAGTGATAGTTGGTACTTTGTCGACAGATGGTCCAGGGAAGACGTTTTTATTGACATTAGAACAACTGGCAGAAACCAACAGTGAAACGATTGCTCGCCTGTTCAACAACAGTATGTCACTACTGTGGCCTGAAAAAGTACACCACGAAAAAGTCCTGGCTTTTATTACTGACGCTGCGCCGTACATGAAAAAAGCTGGTAAAGCCATCAAAGTTTTTTACCCCAAGATTCTACACATCACTTGCTTAGCTCATGGCTTGCATAGGGTAGTAGAAACTATAAGAGCGAAATACACGCTTGTCAATTCGTTGATTTCAAATGCAAAAGCTGTGTTCGTGAAAGCCCCAAGTCGAGTTGTTAAATTCAAAGCCATGCATCCTGGTTTGGCACTGCCTCCCTCGCCAATTATTACGAGGTGGGGAACATGGTTACAAGCAGCTATGTACTACGCTGATAATTACCATAAAGTCAAGGAAGTTGTTGACTCTATTAATCCAGAAGATTCTGCTGCTGTGGCGACCCTATCTTCAGTATGGTCAGACGAACTGAAGTGCCAGTTGGCTTTTATAAGCTCAAATTATGGGGAAATCGTGAAAGCCATAGAATTCTTGGAGAGCAGAGGGCTCGATATCTTCCAGTGCATCAGCGTCATAGAAAAACTTGAAGCCAAGTGGGTCTTAAGTGAAGACAAATTAGCACTGCCAAAACTCCGTTCCGTTCTTCAAAACAATCCCGGTTGGAACAAAATCAAGAACTTCAGGACCATCCTTGAAGGAGACATCGCGTCAATTGATCCTCTAACCCCTGCTGAAGTGGCGTGCATGAAATTCTGCCCTATGGTTTCTGTAGAGGTGGAGAGGTCGTTTTCTATGTACAAGACATTTCTTGCTGACAATCGCCGTAGGCTGACAGTCGAGAATTTGAAGCACACCCTCGTGTCAAATTACTTCTTCTCAATTTCAGAGGAAGCGGTGGAATGAGTTTACTTCAAATGAGAATTACCCACCCCCTAGTTACCTACCTAACTTACCTATAATGTACCTGTACCTACTTTTGAGGTTTTGAGTTCAATTTCATTTTGATTAAATTTTTATCTCGACATTTGACTTCAATTTCATGTCATTGAATTAAATTTCATGACATTTTCGTCGTTTTTGTATGGTGAAGGGTTGTTGGGAAATCGAACGATAGTTCCTGTGTGATATTCGAGTCATTGAATTACGCAAGTATTTTGTATACTTGAACGTAAGTACTGAAAAAAAGGCATTTAACATTATTTTCCAAATATAAAAATATTTTTTACCAATGAAAACGGCCTCTTAGGAGTTATATTCTTCCTCTTTCATTATATTTATAACGGCATATAATGCTATTTTAAAGGCATAATTTCAGTTTTAGCGACATATTTTAGGCACCTAAAACGGCTTTTTTAGTGACCTAAGAAATTTTTCTGTAGTGCAACCACAGTTTTCTCTGCATTTTTGCATTCATCTTTACTTTTGTAGTACGTTAGTATAAGGAAATCTAATGTATACAGGGTGTCCCGCACTTAGTGTAAAAAAAAAAATTGGGTGAAACTACATGGAAAATGGAGTAAATCGCCGCCAACCGCGATTTTTTTTCTCAACCCGTTGCTGAGATATGCTATTTTTAAGAGTTTTTTCAAAAAATCGCGTTTTTCGCCATTAAAACGCTTTTTTCTCGGCAATTTCCCAACATTTTTGCACATTTGACCACATTTTCGGAATCTGCGTTAAATTTCCTATAAGATGAAGTTACTTTGATTTCCAAAACGCATCTTCCAAACACCGAAATTTTCAATCAAAGATGAACATTTTTCGAAAAGTGAAATTTTTTAAAAACTTGGAACGCTTGGCGTGACCACAAAAATAATTTTTTTCGTTATCAAATTTGATAAAAACTTCTCCCACTTCTAAGCTTTCCAACGGCGTCTCAACCATTTAATTCTGATTGGAATTGACGGAGAAATTAAAGTTCGAATGCCAGAAAACGTGTAGTTCGTTTTAACGTAAGTTGGTAGGTGACGTACGATATGGGCCACAGAAACTGATTTTTCTCGATTTCAATTAATGTTTTCCGGCATTCAACCACAGGTTCGAATTGGGCGTTAAATTTCCTGTAAGAAGAGGTTCATTTTGTTTCCAAATTTTTTTTTACACATTTATCACAATTCTCAATTTTTAATTTTTTGGAGAAATACCTGAGAAAAAAAATCGCGGTTGGCGGCGATTTACTCCATTTTCCATGTAGTTTCACCCAATTTTTTTTTTACACTAAGTGCGGGACACCCTGTATATAGTACGGTAGAATGCCGATAGATGCCGACAGTAGCACCCATCAACCGAATCAGTACTAAACGTAAAATAGAAATTGAAAACCAACTAATTTTCCAATGAAAACGAGTTTCTTCGGGGGACGATACAAATGCGAGTGGCGATTGCCGTGTCGACGCTAAGTTGACGCGTTGTTGAGTTGGCTGAACAACACTTTTCTGATAGCCTACTTGCAAAAGTTTCTGGATCACCAATGATTTCGTTTTGGAGAAATTTCAATTCTATAAACACAGCTGTAGATGCACTTTTTATCCAGTTTTGACGAAGGAATTCCTACGAATGACACCAGTTTGAGTGCAAAAAACGCAATTTTTGTCTAATGAAATCCATTTCAAACTAACCGAATGTTCTATTTCAGATGTTCCGGCTCTTTGATTGCTCCCAACACCGTGCAGACGGCTTGCCACTGTCTCGCCACGTTTTACAAATTTCGAGCCAAAGACAACCGAACGAGTGCACTACTAAAAGTAAACATTAACTGACAATTTTACGAAATTCCACTCTTAATTTAGTATCGCCACGCGTAAAGCTGGGTCTACACGCTCCGTTTTGTAACGATTTACCTGCGCAGTTCAAGACGTTGTAGACAAAACGTTGCGTATGGATTGGAAAACTGCGCAGTTTTTGGGGCCGTCAGGAAAACTGCACACTTCTGATCTCCCGACCTTTGAAAACCGTGACCTGCACAGACATGTCGCTGCGTGTGGACGGTCGCTCCGTTTTCCGTTCAGTTTTGTTCCTCACTTCGCCCTAATTACCCAACGATGTCGGATCTCCGCAACTGTTCCCGCGAATTTTTCAGTGATTTTATTGCGCCGTATGAAAGTCGCATACAAAGTATCTTCTTTCCCGATGTGCGGTGTCAACAATTCCAATAAGTGCGTACACGTGTCCACATCCATCCTCAAGTAGTTCCGCCAGGTTCATCATGTAATTCCCGCAATAAACGGATATGGGAAAACTCCCGCCTTTTCAAAAGCCATTTCTGCGACCATAAACGCCCGATTCTTCGGTAACGTTCCGATCTTCTTTTTTTTTACCGCACAAAATGCAAAAATTGCCCACAGCAGTACCTCCTCCATGGAATGAAGAAGAAGATCTTACAAAAAATTGAAATATTGAATAATTATTACATAGTATAAAAAGAAAAATAAACTCTTGACATGTTTTTTAAACGATGTCTGTGGAGCATCGGCCAGTAAGAAATACATTATTCCAGATGAGTTCTGTAAAAAATTCACGGACTAACATTGACCTATAACATGAAAGTTCAGCTTGCTGTTGTACTCGTGTATCCACCCCCATTCAACAGTCCGATTGCTTCATCTCTTTGAGAACTATTTAAAGCTCCTTTAAATCTTGCAGTGAACCTACATAGGAAATGGTATAAAATTCTTTCTCTCGAGATTAAACAGTGGGCATTCTTCGCATCTGACTATGGAGAATGGTTCGCGTGTAGCATCCCCTCTTTTATCCCTACTAGTTTGGTCAAATCCGAATCCCTCGAAACTGAGGTTTAATCTCAAGGGTTGAGTTCTCTGTACAACGCTTCAGTCACGATTCACTCGGCTCTTCCAGCACAAGTTCTTTGTTAACTTTCTCCAACAATTCTTCGGCTTGTGTTGGATCAGTGATCGATTCAGAAAGTTGCCGTGCCATGGTCCGTCGAGAGCGTCCAAAGCACCAAATTTGCTTGCTGTTGTACTTG
This sequence comes from Creontiades dilutus, assembly GCA_031894815.1. NCBI lineage: Eukaryota > Metazoa > Arthropoda > Insecta > Hemiptera > Miridae > Creontiades > Creontiades dilutus. Next base: position 4,339 of record JAVIWC010004682.1, read on the forward strand.
GGAGCATATCAAAGTTGGCTAATGCCAGCCAAAAGCGTCAAAGCACCAAATTTGTTTGCTGTTGTACGTAAGCATGGAAAAGTTATGATGCCAGCCTTCCAAGCGTCCAAAGCACCAAAGCTGCTTGCTGTTGTACGTAGCAGCAAACTTGCATGCCAGCTTTTAAGACAGAATTTGCTTGCTGTTTGGCGATAGCAAAGTTTAACGTGTTTTGTGAAAGAAAGCCACAAGCGTCCAAAGCACCAAATTTGTTGCTGTTGTACAATTTCAGCATACAAAGTTGGCGATGCCAGCCACGAGCGTCCAAAGCACCAAATTCTGCTTGCTGTTTTTGACTTGGCCAACACCCTGAGCCCCCATTTGCTGCAATAATCTTGTATGTCAATATTTGTTTTGTTAAATCAATTGTATAAATCTTTACAATTGGCGATTCTTGATATGATTCCTTGAGTAAGTTCATTAAATCATTTACACTGAGAATAGAATGGGGCTTGCCAGGTGATTTTATATCCATGGCGATATTTACAAGCTGTTGAACGAAATGATTATACTCAAGTCGCTCCGTTTTCATTTGTCCTAAAATGCGCAAACCTATAGTTCAAAACGGATTTATTCAATCTTTAAACGTAATTCCTTTGCATCCAGTGAATTTACTGAGGGGAAATTCTTATACTATTAAACTTTCTCACTGTTGGGAGATATTCGCTTACGTTTTTTTCCCTTTTGGTCGTTGATCGAAATTGAGGTTTAAGGCCCAGTCACTCCACGACGTGCGAATGAAGCACCGAGCTTGTTTGCCGTACGAGAAAGCGGTTAGCGTACAGAGTTGCCGATGCCGGCCGCGAGCGTCCGAAGCACCAAATTTGCTTGCTGTTGTACGTTATCATACAAAGTTGGCGATGCCAGCCGAACCATCGATCCGAGTAACCAAGAAATAACACAGTCACAGTTAGGGGGGGTTTAGCATTTCTTGCAACTAGCGAGACCGAAAAATGCATTTTTATTTTATACGCATTCTCATTACTGTTTCAGTCCGTCTGGGAAGATCACAGCCTCATTTTCCGCCCGATTCTAGACCCTTCGGACAGATTCCGACCCAAACCCGGCTCCGCGGATGAAATCAAGTATCAGACCGTGAGAACTTTAACTTCGTTGGCGGAACGAGAATTTATGTTCACCAGGAAATACTACGTCCACAGAAAGTGCGCTCATTTGGACAAGAGGTAAAGGTCAAGATTTCTGATGGATCTAGTTCATAATAACAAGTAGAGGTGTGTCGGGACAACTGTGGAACTAAGTTTTGCCACGGTTCCCTTCATCGTCAACAATCGGCTTCCATAAAATGCCTTTGTCCAGTTAAGCTTTCAGTTTGATTTGCAGACCGTAAAACTCAACTGTGAAAGTTCACATCTCGAACGCCTGTAGTCAGGGGAGACAGTTTCAATGAGATACATTCCAAGCGTGATTCCGTCCTCCGTCCGTCGTAGGGGACTACAGGCATTGAGGTTTTAGCTGGTCAAGGAGTGGGTAAAAAGTAATAAATGGTGGGATCCATTATTAGCTATGGAAGTTGACGCTGCTTGCCAAAAACGCACGGCGACACAAAAAAATTTTTGTTTGAATCTTCATAATTTTTTCCAAGGATCTCAAATATCATACTTGCGCACCCCGCGCAACTGCGCAATCTTGCGCAACTGACACTAACTTTCTTATTTTAAATGGGAACCCCAATTTTTTATTGCAGATTCGGATTCTACTCAAAATTTCATGAAAATTTGACCCCTCAATCAATTTTTTTGATTGCGCGCAACCGGTTCAGCGAGCACGCAAAGTTGCGCAACCCCAAAATTGTCAATAGTGGATGATGGTGAATTCTAAAGTGTGGCACATGAATTTTCATTGTTTTTTAACGCTGATTCACGTAGTGCTATCCGTTTCTTGATTCGGCTCAATTTTTGCGGAAAATGACATAAATTTGGTTATTTCTCGTCCGAAAAAATCATTTTTTTTAGGCGTGTGTTTTCACATGAAATTTCATAGGTAATTATCCATTTCCTTTCCGTCCTCCTTTCTCAACCGGACCTCGAAAACTAATCCCCGTAAAAATCTGAAAACAGGCGCCTAAGATTTAAAAAAACGGACGAAAATAACCAAATTTAGGTCATTATTCTGCAAAAACTGAGCGGAATCAAGAAACGGATAGCACCACGTGAATCAGCGTTGAAAAACAATGAAAATTCATGTGCCACACTTTAGTGTTCACGATCATCCACTATCTGACAATTTGAGGGTTGCGCAAATTTGCGTGCTCGCTGAACCGGTTGCGCGCTATCAAAAAAATTGATTGAGGGGTCAAATTTTCATGAAATTTTGAGTAGAATCCGAATCTGCAATAAAAAATTAGGGTTCCCATTTAAAATAAGAAAGTTAGTGTCAATTGCGCAAGATTGCGCAGTTGCGCGGGGTGCGCAAATATGATGTTTGAGATCCTTGGAAAAACTTATGAAGATTAAAAAAAAATTTTTTTGTTTACTCCCGTTTGGACGATTTTAGGAGGGGGGGGGGGGACAACTCGTGGGACACCCTGTATATTGCGTAAAACTATCGATACCTGCGGTACCACCGATATTTCAAAAAACGCATTTTCTTACAATTGCAGATGGAAAGGCTCAAGTAATAAACCAGTTGCTGGAAAACAATATTTTTTACTTGAATGAAAATTGAACTTTTTGAACACTGGTTGCAAGTGGCTTCCTTTTGGTCGATTTTGCGGAAATATTCGCAAACACTGCTCTTTGGAGGCATTGTGTGAAGTAATGTAAAGAATAAGTTTGGAACGTGAAAAATAAATCGTCTTGAGGAATGATTCCAATAAACAAAGTGACAAAAGAAGGTACCCGGGCAGCAGGTTATAGAAGGTATAGGATGATCAATATGATCAATATAGGAGGTATCGATGAAGGCGAGGAGCAATGTGTATTTATTAAAAAAATCGATTTTTGGCTTTCTAGGCGTTGGAGGGTTAATAGCACCCAGATGTTCCCAACAATACGTGACCTTGAGTGAAGTTAGCAAGAGAGGTGTGTGGCCATGTCATTCATCATCTCAATGAGTGCTTGCGGTTTTCCGATATCTTGAAGAAGCTATCTAAGTTGCATTGCTTCTTTGGCAGCTTCTGTCCATGATATGTACTTCTTGAGTTGGTGAGATTTCCAACTTAAATATATGCCGTAGCCGGTATGCTGTGGTTACTGTGACACTGGAAGTTGCCTGGCTGCGCCAAGTTTAACCAGGAACTCATGCACAGTTGAAGAAGTTCGCGCTAATTTCTGGATTCTTTCCGCAGGGCGTTCTCCCACGATTTCGGGCTCATCATCCTCAACAGGAAATATCTGAAAATCGACTCGGCGTTTTTCCAGGACACCAGACCGATATTTAATAAGAAGTACATCCCGGTTTCGCCTCCGGACAATTCGCAGAAAGATATGGCTCCGGTGTACACGACGCAGACCACGGAAGAGAACTGGTGAGTGGGGCTGATAGCGGATTATATAGTCCAGAACCAGTGCCCCGGGCGAGACCTGCAGGTCGCAAACGTTCTTTACAGCATGACTCCTGCTTCCGATGTTTGAACTACTCGGAGACCTGCCAAACTGTTCTTCACAAAGTGAACTGCAGATCACCCATCCGCCATTAGCTGGGGTTTCCTTCTAGTCAACAAAGGACTCCCCTCATCGCAGAGTCAATACTATTGAAATTTACTCAATACTAAACTATACTGGTCGATACTATGCTCATCACAGAGTCAATTATATTTAATAAGTAGGTATAAGTAGGTCATTTACCGAATTCTAACAGATGACAAAGATAATAGAGGTGGTTGACGGTAAAGCCACAAGATAGCAGTAGTGGTGGTGACTCTCAGAATGGACACGACGAACTGCAGGTCCCATTCATTCACAAAGTGAACTGCAGGTGTCGCATTCATCCACAGAGTGAATTGGTAAACTTCTCCCACTGACCTTGGCTCTGGACTGAGTGACCTGCAGGTCGTCTACTCCCTCAGGTGACCTGGGTTTACACAAATCTATTTCCAAATGGGAGAGTAAGAAGGGTACTGCCTGCTGGCTCCGAGTTAGGGGACAGAGGCAGGCAAAACAATTTAGTGATTCCTCCAGGAAGAGAGCGAACGAGCTGCTCAGCCTAGGAAGAAAAAAGATACGTATAGTAGTCTTAACGGGGCACTGTCCACTCAATTACCATCTCCACAAAATGGGCAAATCTGACACAACCCTCTGCTGGGTCTGCGGGGCTGAGGACGATACTGCGTGTAATGTGATCTGCCACTGCCCTGTGCTGGCAAGACAGCGTTTTCTAACGTGGGGGCAAGCTTCCATTGATCCCCAGATTATTAAAACGGGAGATTTAAAGGATCTCCTCTCATTCGCCAAAACGTGGTGGGGAAGGGTGGACCTTCCAGCTTTGTCTGGGGTTGACGACAATTGGTCGCCACAACAGACTGGGATGGTAATGCCCACCCAGTAATTACCAGGCAGTTAGTGCTTGGGTCCGAGGCAGCTCCTGACGATGGGTACAAGTGCCGTCCACTGGGCATTCAGTGCTCGGTTAGGCAGGGTGCTCAGGTCGGGTAGACAAATGTGCCCAGGAAGGAGTTGGAGGTCACGACCTCCTCCTCCAGCCACAATAGGTCCACCAGGGCCTCAGTGGTAAAAAAAAAAAAAAAATAATAATAAAAATATAGTCCGAAACCCCTTGCCCTAAAATATGTAGTCCACATCTACATCCACATGAGATTTTCATAATGTTCCAATACCTTTCCCTAATCATTTCTCAACCAGTGAATGCAAAGTTCTGCTCGTCAAATCCCATGTCAAAATCCAACGAGTGCCTGTGGGATTGAACCACCTTCCAGCAATCGAGCAGCGATGATTAGGTATTGAAGTTCCGTCACAGTATTGATTTGCGTGAGGTTTGCGTAGTCCCCGTCTTCAGTCCAAATACTCGAGTTTTCCAATCATCCTTTCATTCTCAGTTCAAAACTAAAAATTAACTGATGAAATGTGAACAACCATCCTAAAACCTCTTTGAATACCTCCAGTATCACTATCTTGAATTTTTGACATAAATCATTGATGGAGAGAGTGAACCCAAAAATATTTGGGCGTACCATACCACGGTAGCTCCCAATAGCCACGGAGTATTCTTGAGCGTAGCATGGCTACGCCCAACAGACAGTTGACAGTTCTGGCCCAAATATATTGGGTGTAGAATCGAAAAGCTTAACGATTGACTGCGATGATGCTAAGAATTCAGTTCCAACTGGACCCCAGATGTGATTTTGCTCCAATTTCATTAACTTAGAACATCAAATTTTGACGGTTTTTTAAAACAAATTTCGTTCCTAGCTCAATTAAAAAGTTTCATTATTCAAAATTGAAGCAAAACTCTGCGTTATTACCCTGATGCCCGATTATTTTCAGGTTATGGGTCAACAACGTCGAACCCACTTGCCTCATCCTCGGTACGGGTTGGGCGCATTTCAGCTACGGCCTGTACCTGGACCTTCCTCAACCTTGGCAGATAACTCACACGTGGCGTTCAGCCATTAGCTATACGATCTGCGCTAATTGGACGTCCAAGAGGATCGAAGGGCTACAGACCGACGGGGAGTGGTCCTTCGACGGGATGGATACGACCTACGCGTATCTCGCTTCTTGGATATGCACTGTTCCGCTCAACTATTACAGACACCGTAAGTAAACGAGTTGAAACAAATGGTTTTTATTTGTGGACTGCAACAGTTTTGGATCAAAATCTTGGTGTTTTGTTACTTGAACCCTTCCAATGAATGGTTCTAAGAGAACCTGCAGGGGTTATCTCCTATTGCATACAGAAATTCCTCACCCTCAACTTTCAGGTTTAGCTTTCTAGACGAGTAATCAACCACTGCCTCCACAAAGCCAACTGCTGTCTTTGGTCAGGCTCGCCCCAAGCTTGCCAATCGCCACTGATACCGATTTTGGTCCCGACACGTACCAGTGAACTGGGCAGCACATTCACCAGAGTCCAGATCCACCTGTTGCAGCATCCGATGGGTTCGTGACTACTAAATCCGGACAAAACCTCACGACACCGCAAGGAGCGGTTGGGATTAATCCAAATCTGCTGGAAGATTGATATAGCTGATCTGCTTCCACTGACAGACACAACACCCAATTCATCCTATCTTAACAATTCAGACCGAAATTCAGGAAGAAGCTGCAAAACAAAACACGTTGACATAGCAACTGCAGTGGAATTTGGACACACTTGTTGAGTAGGTCAAGCTGGAAAACTGATTCCCTCTCTTTGACTCAGGGAAATTATACAAAGAGTTTCTGTACCGATTGACAATTCCTAACAACATTGTTAGGAAAGCATCTGTGACGTCATATCTCACCGGATAAGCATGGGTATCATGTCGATCGATCAAATTTGAACTCTATTACATTTACAAACCTTGATAACGTTTACTTTCAACGATGGGAAGGGGGATATCGCGGAAGAAAGGCGAAAAAATTGTTTATAAAGGCAAATCTGAAGTTCCTAAACTGCTCATTCTAAAATGCTCGATAAATCCCACTTCGGTGTATTGAGCGACGGTTTCCAGGTAATTCTCCGTTTTTGGGCACAGTCGTTGATTAACTACGTACTCCACTACTTCTTCCTCAGACGAACTGAAGTCAGGTTGACTGATGACGGTGTGGTCCTCATCACTCGAACTTGATGACGAACTAGACATTGTTGTAAACCTCGGAATTTATACTTGAAACGAAGTTTGTTTTGACAACCTCAAAAGGTAGGCTGAATTTGGGCGGGAATGGATGGTAACTGTTGATAACGCAATAAATCTATCGCGCATGTCTCGGATTAAAAGTTCTGGCAAAAATCTTCGAACCACTTGAACTAGTTCTTAGAAGTAAGACGGAACGTTGTCTATATTTCCACGAAAGTAAAGAGTTACACTGTTAAATCAATTTCGACGGTTAAGTCATCGTCAGTAACAAACATGAACGGAAAGTACATCACAGAAACCATATCTTATATAGGATCGCGTGAGAGTAGATTGAATCCTATTGGCTCAAGGAAGTGAAAGGGGCGGGGCAGTACCAACCAATGCCACTCAAACCTTACAAAGTGAAAGGGACACAAACAGTATCATTATGGAGAGGCGGAGCCAAACTTATTGCAAGAAAGAACCCAATAATGGTGAAATATATACATCTGAACAGCAGCGTTACAAAAATATGTCAGGAAAACATGTTACAAAAATACTACTCATATCCAGGTGAGGTACTCATCCTAGAGATTCCACTTATCCAGGTTGAAACAACACAGCGAACAGTACAGCTGGGCAAAACGCTGAGAATTCAAATAACAACGGAAATATAGGTAAGATAGGACGTTGTCTATATTTCCATGAAAGTGAAGAGTTACACTGTTGAATCAATTTCGACGGTTAAGTCATCATCAGTAACAAACATGAACTGAAAGTACATCACAGAAAGCATATCTTATATAGGATCGAGTGAGAGGAGATTGAATCCTATTGGCTCAAGGAAGTGAAAGGGGCGGGGCAGTACCAACCAATGCCACTCAAGGCTTACTAAGTGAAAAGGGCATAGATAGTATCATTATGGAGAAGGAGCCAAACTTATTGCAAGAAAGAACCCAATAATGGCCTTTTCAAGTCATCCGAATGAATCCAATCATAGCTTTGGTTTCGATCTGACAAACAGGCAATATGTAGAATTTCCTCACTTTTGCCCAAAGGGAGGTATGTTGGATGTGCTAGAAAAATTCGAAATTGTTAAGAGTGATAGGTCAGGAAAATGTTTAAATGATGTCATTCCTCAAAATATTTCACCATTATTGGGTTCTTTCTTGCAATAAGTTTGGCTCCGCCTCTCCGTTAGGATACTATTTGTGCCCCTTTCACTTTGTAAGCCTTGAGTGGCATTGGTTGGGTCCTCCCCGCCCCCTTTCACTTCCTTGAGCCAATAGAGATTCAATCTCCTCTCACTCGATCCTATATAAGATATGCTTTCTGTGATGTACTTTTAGTTCATGTTTGTTACTGATGATGACCTAACCGTCGAAATTGATTCAACAGTGTAACTCTTTACTTTCGTGGAAATATAGACAACGTTCCATCTTACTCCGTTTTTATTTGAAACTAGTTTAATGGCCCTGCTACGCAGGTTAAAAAGAAATAGGTGAATAACACATTTTTTTTTTTCGTGATTTATTATTGCGACTGAAAAATCAAATACATTTCATCTAGCAATTTTACATATCAATAAAGGTACACTCCAAGAGGGTAGGTTTACAGCAAAATCTAGCCCTTTATTATATAGCTCAATTAATTAGCACTGAGTTCGATTGCACTTCTATTCACGCAGCGCAACTAAATCCAGTGGTTTGTTTCGCTTGAGACGTCGGATTTCACCTTCGTTGTCCAAAACGTAGAGCATCTCCGGGTTCACGTGTTTGTGGAGGCGATGTTCATGCTTCCTTGCGTATTTTGCAATAATTTCATAGACTGTCTCCATCCTCAAATCTCGATGAATATCATCGTTTCGCATGTACCAAGGGGCTCCAACTATACTTCTCAGTATTTTATTCTGAAAGGTTTGGATTTTCTTAATATTTGATTTCTTGGCACAGCCCCAGATCTGTATCCCATAGGTCCAAGTAGGGCGAAGGATCTGCTTATATATAAGCAGTTTGTTGTGAAGAGAGAGATGGGAATTCCTTCCCATTAGCCAATACATCCTTCTGTACTTGATTTTAAGTTCTTCTATCTTCTTTTCTATGTGTTTATTCCAGTTTAATTTGAAGTCAAGTGTCAAACCCAAGTATTTAACTGCTTCAGTATGCGGTATTTTATTCGAATTGATCTCAACATCCAAGATTGGGACTTTTCGGTTAGTGAAGTTGATGTGGGCTGATTTTGATTCGTTCAGCTTCATTCTCCACATCTTGGTCCATTTACAAACCTCAGTAGTAGACGTCTGTAGTTTGCGTGTTGTAGCTTCTATATCATCTCCAACAGAGAGGATAGCCATATCATCTGCAAAGGTGGCAACAGTTGTGCCTTCTTGTTGGGGTAAGTCCCGTGTGTACAGGAGGTAGAGTACTAAACAACACAATGAGGGAGTATAATATAACAATATTAAAAGTAAAAAAATCGTATATCCCAAATCCCCGAGGAGAGGACCACGTCGCTTGCCCTGGGAGACGGGGGCGAGAATTCCACCCACCCAGCGTTACCACCCCCTGAATCGTCGATATACTCAGATAAGCTGGTTTTTATATAGTGTGATGGGTTTCCACAACCTCGTCGCGAGTGACTTAGTCTGTATGGTTCTGGACTCCTTGTCTGAACAGCGAAGGTTGGTGGGGTTGACACGATTTTCGCTCCAGCACTGAATGTGTTAAAGTGTTTGCTCCCTTCAGGAGTCTTCAGCTCTGCTACCTCAATAATCTGAATACTTGTGTTTCCGCTCTTCTAGCAATTATTCCCTTCATTTTGAGGACTTGAGCACAAACTCGAAAGAGACTTACCAAAAGAATTTTACTTAATATTGAAATCTTACCTAGCCGAAAAGGCATTTCAGGGTGAAACATGAGGGAGAGTATTCCAGTCTCAGGAAGATAAGGGCAGGTGTCCCGCAAGGTAGCGTGCTTGGCCCTTTGCTCTATCTTCTGTATACACGTGATATACCTACCAATAACGACACAATAGTGGCAACTTTTGCCGATGATACAGCACTTCTAGCAGTAGGAGATACAGTAGAGGATGCAACTAGGAAACTACAGGAGACTATTAATAACGTCAGTACTTGGACAAAGAAGTGGCGCCTCAAGCTCAATGAGCAGAAATCGGCTCACATCAATTTCACGAACAAGCATATAACTAAAATACCAGTTACACTAAACGGAAGAGAAATTCCTTTTACCAATACAGCAAAGTATCTTGGGATGACTCTTGATGCAAAATTAAGATGGAAAGAGCATGTCATTAAAAAAAAAGAAGAATTAAACATCAAGTTTACTCCAAAATACTCCAAACTATCCCTACATAACAAATTGCTTCTCTACAAGCAAATTCTACGACCAGTTTTTACATATGGAATTCAACTCTGGGGCTGTACACAAAAGACCAACATCAAAATAATTCAAACATTTCAAGACAAGGTGCTAAGGACTATCGTCAACGCTCCTTGGTACGTACGTAACGACGACCTCCATCGGGACCTCAAGATAGAACCAGTCAGTGAGGTGATCAAACTATTTGCCGCTAAACACGAGCAGAGGCTTCATCAATATATGAACCCAGAAGCTCTACGATTATTAGACAACAGCAACGTCATCCGACGTCTGGATAGAACAAAACCTCTCGACCTTGTGGCGTGACAATGTGACAAGTGCCTGAAGTGATCATATAGAGTAGTTGCCATCCTCTACATACCTCTACAAACTGTAGTTATTGTATTAATGTAAATTAACTTGATGGGCTATGCTCAGTTGTTATGTTATGTTTCTAATAAAGAAATTTTTCGAAAAAATAAAAAAAATAAAAAAAAATAAAAGGGAAACTTACACGGCTGACGTTGTTTCCAGGTTTAGCAGGTTTGGGTGACGCGGGCGGTCCGTTCACCTGCAATAACCGCTACATCGGAGTCCTCGGGGCCGGTTTTCAACAATCCAACAAGTTCCCCCACCTCACCGAAGTCGAATTCGCTCACAGCATCAGCTTCTCCACCGAAGTTCACGCCGAATACCGAACTGGACTCTCGGAACTCGTAGCGGACGAAAGGCCGTTTTTGAACCCGCAAATCCGTGACTTCGACCCCATCATCTACCATAACCTTCGACGAAAAGGTGATTCCCCGTTTGTCAAGCGGGCTGCTGACTTCAACCAGGACTACCAACCTAAAAAAGGCATCACATCCAAATCTCCTCATGAACAAACCTCTCTCCCTACAATTCACTGCATTTTCATAACTTTATATGTCATTTACTCTTCTTCATCGTGAATTGAAATGTTATTTTAATTAAATACATAATTTTTTTTTACTGAATTCAATTGAATCAGTATGTTTGAATCACTTCCTAGCTAGAACTGCTGTATGGGGCATATTTAACCCTTACAGAACCACCCTGCAGTGCATTGTGGGGCACATAGATGTGGGAAACAACTTTTAACTCTGCCCCGTCACCACAGGCTGTGCTTACTGAAGGGGCATACTATTCATGATTATTATGATTGTGGATTCATGATTATTATGATGATTGTGGAATTTGTTTTCATGAATAAATGTATTCTCTTATTCTCTCTCTCTCCAAAATCATGGTTCTAGGAAATTCAAGAATTTTGCGTAGCGTGAATGTTAACGGTGTACCAGATTTTATTTTGAATGGCGTGCGGCTAGACATTGTGGAAAAAATAGATAAATTAAGGAATTATAATCAGAATTATAATTATAATCTGTCTTGGGAAGCGCAAGTGAATAGCATTTGTAGTACCGTCTTTAAAGCAATATACCAACTACGTAGAGTTGCTATTGATTTCCCGACAAACGTCCGTCAAAAGCTGGTTGAAACATTGGTTTTCCCGTTTTTTGACTACGCCTACTGTGACCTGAAAAGTGAAAATGTCAGCAGGCTTCAAAAAGCACAAAATGCAGCTTTACGATTCGCACTTAGATTACGATTAGATCGGCATGTTACGCCTGAGTACAGCAGGTTGGGTTGGCTAAAAATAGCGGAAAGAAAGAAGTTGGCAGTTGCTACAATGGTATTCAGATCGCTTAAATTCAAGACTCCAAATTATTCAAAAATTCATCTTCATGTCAAGTGTTCACGATAAAGCCACGCGAAATGTGCAAAAAATAATGGAGATACCAGCCCACTGGACAAATACCTTCGAACGATCCTTTCTAGTTCCAATATTGTGATTTATTTGATACAAGTAAACAAGTTACTAACTTTAAGGAACTCTATAGGGATAAATTGTTGAAAACCTATGTAGACGATTAACAGATAGATTGATAAGTACGCGGTGATAACAATTAATGTACAATTTTTTTAAGGTCTATATTTACTCTGAGAAGGAACATTTACTTTATAATTTGTTTGTGTGTATCTTATTTTGTTAATTTAAATTTTGTTTTGATTGTAAGGAGGAATCTTGTATGATTTTCATCCTGGGGGAATGGTAGAGAGGGCCCCATGGCCCTAATTTCCCCAGGTGGCTAAATAAATGATTTCAATCTCTCTCTATCTCTCTCTCTCTCTCTTCCTCTCTCTCTCTCTCTCTCTCTTCCTCTATCCCTCTCTCTCTCTCTTCCTCTATCCCTCTCTCTCTCTCTCTCTCTCTCTCTCTCTTATACTTGATGACAATGTGATCAACAAATATAAACTATTGAATATTCTTCTCTCTCTCTCTCTCTCTCCCTCTCTCTCTCTCTCTCTCTCTCTCTCTCTCTCTCTCTCTCTCTCTCTCTCTCTCTCTTTTTATTTTATCTCTTTTTCGGGGCCTGTATACATTACCTAGTTTTCAGTTTTCTTTTTCTTTGGATTCTCTCTCTCTCTCTCTCTCTCTCTCTCTCTCTCTCTCTCTCTCTCTCTCTCTCTCTCTCTCTCTCTCTCTCTCTCTCTCTCTCTCTCTCTCTCTCTCTCTCTCTCTCTCTCTCTCTCTCTCTCTCTCTCTCTCTCTCTCTCTCTCTCTCTCTCTCTCTCTCTCTCTCTCTCTCTCTCTCTCTCTCTCTCTCTCTCTCTCTCTCTCTCTCTCTCTCTCTCTCTCTCTCTCTCTCTCTCTCTCTCTCTCTCTCTCAGATTTTAGCAATGGGATTTTAGCCAGGACCATAGCCAGGATTTCGTTTTAGGGAGGGCTCAAATCAGTAATTGTTAATTGATTTTTATTTCATTTTCATAGGGTTTCAAAAGTTTACCAGTAAAAGGAAAAAGGATTTTTTAAAAGAACAAATTTGAAAATTTACTAATGAATTTTTATAATAATTTTAAATTATTTCTTTGTGACAATGTCCATAACCTTTTCTGCACTAATTGTGGAAGGGTAATTTGTTGCCTTCAGGGCCATACTTGGCGATCTCACGTACTGTTCCTTACAAAGGTTTTTAATCTTTTTAAGCAAGAAAACGTTTGAAAAAAAAAACCAAAACTGTGTAACTAGCTCCATTCTAAACTTAGCTTTCCACTGCCTTGAGCTATTTTGTGAGCGTTGAAAAGGGAGCGCAGTTTTAAACGGGCTTGTGATCACATGGATAAAGACGTAGACAGTGATATCTGCCATGTGACCATACAGATACATCCTCATTCAATGTGTTGAACTCACCCGTTCAATTAGAACAGCTAATGAAAATATTTCGGCATCATTTTAGTTCATATTTTTGCCACCACAATGCACTGTCATCTATTCTGAAAGTGAAAATCGTCACTATGCAAGCAAGCGCCTTGTTTTTAACATCCATGTGCCTTAGAGATGAAGGTTATTGTCGTGTTATCCTTTCCCGCGTTGTTCCTATCGTTATCACAACATCACGTCGTGTAAACACAATTCCCATATCGTCTATTCAACAACTAATTATTGATCAACTGCTTAAAAGTAAGTGAAGACAATTTGTAGTACATAAGTTGATTCAACGTTAAAACCAGAAATAGTTAGGTTTTAAATTGTCAAAGTTAGACATTGACGGTGTGGTGTGTATTTGACTAAGTTAAGTCACACCTCCTACACTAAGCTATCCCATTCTGTTCCCATTATGTTCTGTGTACTGGAGTAATTTTAAAAAGGTTTCGAAACAAAGTTGAGTTCTAATTTGATTTTTCTCGATCCAATCCAGGGATTTTGCAGGTTATGTTGGACATGGAAGGCGTCGTGGAATTGGACAACGAAGGGCAGTACGTCAGGAGTTTAGAAGACGTGAATTCCGTCGTTCAACACGCGAAACTGTCGAGAAGTGAGTCCCTCGAAATTTCCAGGGGTTGTTCGACTTGATGTGTAGATGGTCTATAAGTTCAACACGCGAAACTGTCGTTACGCGCATAAAGGGAGTTCATGACCGATTTCGATGAAATTTCCAGGGGTTGTTCGATTTGATGTGTAGATGGTCCCCTATGAGTTTCATGACCCCCGGATCAATAGTAGCCTCTGCGCATGCGCAAACGAAATCCTTGTTACGCGCATAACTCCGGGAGATCTTGACCGATTTCGATGGAATTTTCAGGGATTGTTCGAACTTATAAGGTATATTTTATAGTTTGTTCAATAGTTGAACGTGCCTACCTTTATTTTCTCAAGATATCCTTGTTCCTGCATAACGATAAATTTACCTCTAATTCAATATTTACTTCGCCTAATATGAACGAAGTTCTTTAGTCAATAATAATTTTCAATGATCTATACAGTCATGTTTTGGATACGAGGAATTTTTAGTTAGGTTATCCTAGCGTATTGTAAGGTAACGGCACCGGTAGTGGCCACTGCTCCAGTAGTGGCCATTTTTAAAGTTTATATTTGAGAAATAAGGATTCCCGGTCTCCTAGTGGCTTCAAACTTGCAGGAGGTACAGCTCATGTCATCTTGTAGTCAGAGGTTGAACTAGGAGTGCGCAGAGCATCATTGGAAATTGTGGTAAACTTCTCAATATGACCGTCCCTAGTTTCCTCGTTTGTTGGGCTGTATCCTAGAGCTTCTACTGGATAGAATCAATTTTGTTCGTCTGGTATTGAATTTAATGATATTAAACACTAAGGAGGGCAAAATGTCAAGTGGCCACTACTGAGACATGCACGTGGCCACTACTGGAAATTTCGTAATTTGATGTGGCCACTACTAGATCAAAATAAAGGTGTGAGAAAAAATTAATAAAAAATAGAAAAAATTGTTCTTTTGATAGTTTTAGGCAATGGATATGTTAGGGAAGAGTCGGGCTATATTCTAAATGAGTCCTGAAGAAAGTCAGTACTACTGTTGGCCCACAATTGTCAAAACTAAAGAAAAAAATTCTTAACTGTGGCCACTACCGGTACCGTACCTTACGATGACCGTTGGG
Source organism: Creontiades dilutus (assembly GCA_031894815.1). Lineage (NCBI taxonomy): Eukaryota > Metazoa > Arthropoda > Insecta > Hemiptera > Miridae > Creontiades > Creontiades dilutus. The sequence continues at coordinate 19,482 of JAVIWC010004682.1, forward strand.
GGCAAAAAAAAAAAAACCATTATGGGGGGGGGGGGGCGAAAATATTTGGGGGGGGGGGGGGGCGCTGAAAAACGTTACGCCAATGGTCCGTATTATGTTAGCTTATCTGTTGGCTTCCCACGTTTCAGGATCATTATTACCTCGGGAGTTGTCCACAGTTGTGGGACATGGAGATGTGAGATAGCTACGTTCATGATTCCATTCATAAAAAATTGAAAAAGTTTATATACATATTTTATAATCTTCGTACCATATTGCGACTAGAAGACTTCAGATTAATATATCGTGGGGTTCCGAGTAAAAGTGACCAAGTAACGTTTGCAAAATTTTACAGGGGAGCGATCTGAAGTTTCACCTATTTTCTTCTTACGAACACTGGTTGTGTGATGTCTCATCCGACTACGTTTCGATTTTTCTTTATCCTGTAGGTAGTTAGCTAGTGCCCTCCTGCTCATGTTTTTCAGCATTCAAACTCAATTTCCTCCCCAGGAAAATTTTTTAAGGACAAAATTGACTAGACCGTTGGAAAGGTGAGATCTTAACGCAGTTTTTACCGTTCTTGCATCTTAAAAAAAAATTGGTTCTCATAGTTCAATTTCCGATTGAAAAAACTCTAGGTTTCCCAAATTAAGTAAAATTAGCTTTTCAGAGAGCTTTTTTATGTCTCAAACCTCACTTTTCGGGAAAGGTGAGGCATCAATCCGAAAGGAAATTTACTGCTCTTTCCAACGGTGTACTCAGATTTGAGATTATCTTGTTAATTGAGGGAGTTATAGCAATTTATAGGAGATAAGGTCGAAAACACGAAAAAAAATCTTAGATCGTAAATAACTCAAAAACGAAGCCTCTAAAAAAAAATTGCTAAGAGGCAAAAGTTGTTGCAAATTAGTTGTAGAATCGACCCCTTCAGTACGTCAGACCTGTTTTGTTGACACCCTGTATATTATGTTTAGCTTAAGAGAGTGGAAATTGCTGTACAACAGGCAATAAAATACATAAATAATTTAGGCATATAACATAAGTCAAGTAATAATAGTACAACTCTCGCCGAAGAACAGGTCTAGCCTATTTCGGCGAATTCATGGTCTAACATATGTATCAAATATTTCTTTGGGTCATTTACTATGAATAAAATATTTCTCTCTCTCTCCCTCTCCCATAATTTTACCGATAGCTTTTCCAGGAAGAATTTTCCGTATCTGCCCATTCATGGGGTCTTTCTCTGTTTTCCTTTTTGATCATTTTGGCAACCTCTTTAAATTTCACTGCTGGTTCCAGTTCGCAGACATTTTCTAGGTTCCTAATTTGTCATCCGTAATATTCGCCTATTTTATTTTTACAGGTGATTTGAAGGGCGTCAGTCAAGTTTTGTATTTTTCGTCCGATTTCCCCGAGTACAAATTGTTGGAATGCGACGCCGCTTTGTTGGCACATTTGGAAGGCGGCGGCGAGCTGTACGTTCGAGGCAAACCGACGGACAAAGCCGTCGTGTGTACTTCAGATCAGACTTTCGACCTCAAAGTGAGAACAATTGTAGAAACTGTGTAGAACTATTGTAGAAACTGTGTAGAATCGTGTTGAACTATTGTAGAAACTGTGTACAAGATGCAAAAACTCACAATTAGGCACTTGTCGTTAGAAAACCACGCTTGTAAGAAATGAATGGGTGCATGACAGGGAAGTAAGACAGGAATCTCAGGTCCGGTTCTTAAATGATCACACTTATGAACAGAGAAAAAAAACGCTGCAAATTCTTTCACTGGGGTTTATTATTCAATCGGCTTGCGTTCATGATTTGAATTTCTACTAAGCTTTGGAGTGTGCGTGTTTCACAGGTGATAGAGCGATTATTGAATTTCAGGAGATATGAATAGAGCACGTAAATCTGTTCTCAACCAAAATACCTATGGATTGATCAGTTGATCATATTTGCGTGCCTCCTGAAATTCAATAATCGCTCTATCACCTGTGAAACACGCACACTCCAAAGCTTAGTAGAAATTCAAATCATGAACGCAAGCCGATTGAATAATAAACCCCAGTGAAAGAATTTGCAGCGCGTTTTGATATTGATCAACCTGAAAACAAATCCCCCACAATAAAAACATCTATAATTTATCAAGTCCTTTAGCACTCGTATTGCATTAAAACTCCCCAAATCCAAATTTAAACGATGTAGCCAAAGGTAGACTGATGTAGAGGAGGCACACAAATATCATCAACTGATCAATCCAAGTGGGTGTTTTGGTTGAGAACCGATTTACGTGCTCTATGCATATCTCCTGAAATTCAATAATCGCTCTATCACCTGTGAAACACGCACAATCCAAAGCTTAGTAGAAATTCATATCATGAACGCAAGCCAATGGAATAATAAACCCCAGTGAATTAATTTGCAGCGTTTTTTCATTGAACCTGCTTATTCAAGCTTTGGAGTGTGCGCGTTTCACAGGTGATAGAGCGATTATTGAATTTCCAGATGCATAGGAGGCACACAAATATCTCAACTGATCAATCCAAAATAGGTGTTATTTGGATTGATCGTGATCATATTGTGTATCTCCTGAAATTCAATAATCGCTCTATCACCTGTGAAACACGCACACTCCAAAGCTTAGTAGAAATTCAAATCATGAACGCAAGCCAATTGAATAACAAACCCCTGTGAAGAATTTGCAGCGTTTTTAGAACCTCAATACCCCCCCCCCCCCCACAATAAAAACGTATATAATTTATCAAGTCCTTTAGCACTCGTATTGCGTTAAAACCTCCCCAAATCCAAATTTAAACGATGTAGCCAAAGGTAGACTGATGTAGAGGAGGCACACAAATATCATCAACTGATCAATCCAAATAGGTATTTTGGTTGAGAACAGATTTACGTGCTCTATGCATATCTCCTGAAATTCAATAAATGCACACTCCAAAGCTTAGTAGAAATTCAAATCATGAACGCAAGCCCCCAGTGAAAGAATTTGCAGCTTAGTAAAAATTAAAATCATTTTTTTTTCTGAGAATAAATCAGTTGGAATTTTTCGTCTATCTCGTCTAGTTTCCCTGCAAATGTGCGTTCAGGATCGTAGAAATTAAAATCGTTATTATATTACAACAAATATAAATGACAATTATCGCAGGTGTGGTGGGTCCTTTTCTGTATGAATTCAAATATTTGATTTACTGCGAAAGTTCACTAATAGAGGAAAAATTGTATTATCAGGGTGCGGAAACATCAAATTCGCTTTTATTGGTGCCTGGACTCAAAATGGCGGAAGACATCCCGGATAACGAGCGTATGAAAAGATCGCAGATAGAAAATTCTGATAAAATGGAAGGAGAAATAGAAGAGAAGAGGATTGTCGGCGTTTATGGCGAATATTTCGAACTGAAGAAAATCAAACCACGAATGGGAAGGTGAGAACATATCATTTTTAAATCGATTTACAGGAAAGATTTGACAAGTTTGGATGGCGTGTTATTATTCTAGTAGGCATGTGTTTTGGTGATACACAATTCTGGCCCAAAAAATAGAAAGTTTGGGAATGGGCAACTTGGTGTGTTAGAGTGCATCCAAAAGACTCAGTAATCAGGCAACTGAGTCCTGCAGAAATAACACAGAACAAGCATTTCAGCAGAACAAGCAGATAGCGGTGTGTAGGTGCCATGCACTGCAATCCTGAGATGTCAAAGTTCAGTCTAGGGAATGGTCAATTTGGTGTGTTAGAGTGCATTCAAAAGACTCAGTAATCAGATAACTTAGTCCTGCAGAAATAAGACAGAACATGCATTTCAGCAGAACAAGCAGATAGCAGTGTGTAGGTGCCATGCACTGCAATCCTGAGATGTCAAAGTTCAGTCTAGGGAATGGTCAATTTGGTGTGTTAGAGTGCATTCAAAAGACTCAGTAATCAGATAACTTAGTCCTGCAGAAATAAGACAGAACATGCATTTCAGCAGAACAAGCAGATAGCAGTGTGTAGGTGCCATGCACTGCAATCCTGAGATGTCAAAGTTCAGTCTAGGGAATGGTCAATTTGGTGTGTTAGAGTGCATTCAAAAGACTCAGTAATCTGACAACTCAGTCCTGCAGAAATAACACAGAACAAGAATTTCAGCAGAACAATCAGATAGCAGTGTGTAGGTGCCATGCACTGCAATCCTGAGAAGTGAAAGTTCAGTCTGGCGAATGGTCAACTTGGTGTGTTAGAGTGCATTCAAAAGACTCAGTAATCAGATAACTCAGTCCTGCAGAAATAACACAGATAAAGTATTTTCACTCCAAGATAGCAGTGTGTAGGTGCCATGCACTGCAATCCTGAGAAGTGAAAGTTCAGTCTGGCGAATGGTCAACTTGGTGTGTTAGAGTGCATTCAAAAGACTCAGTAATCAGATAACTTAGTCCTGCAGAAATAAGACAGAACATGCATTTCAGCAGATTATTCAGATAGCAGTGTGTAGGGGCAATCCTGAGAAGTGAAAGTTCAGTCTGGGAATGGTCAACTTGGTGTGTTAGAGTGCAATCAAAAGACTCAGTAATCAGATAACTTAGTCCTGCAAAAATAAGGCAGAACATGCATTTCAGCAGAACAAGCAGATGGCAGTGTGTAGGTGCCATGCACTGCAATCCTGAGATGTCAAAGTTCAGTCTAGGGAATGGTCAATTTGGTGTGTTAGAGTGCATCCAAAAGACTCAGTAATCAGGCAACTGAGTCCTGCAGAAATAACACAGAACAAGCATTTCAGCAGAACAAGCAGATAGCAGTGTGTAGGTGCCATGCATTGCAATCCTGAGAAGAGAATGTTCAGTCTGGCGAATGGTCAACTTGGTGTGTTAGAGTGCATTCAAAAGACTCAGTAATCAGATAACTTAGTCCTGCAGAAATAAGACAGAACATGCATTTCAGCAGAACAAGCAGATAGCAGTGTGTAGGTGCCATGCACTGCAATCCTGAGAAGTGAAAGTTCAGTCTAGGGAATGGTCAATTTGGTGTGTTAGAGTGCATTCAAAAGACTCAGTAATCAGACAACTCAGTCCTGCGGAAATAACACAGAACAAGAATTTCAGCAGAACAAGCAGATGGCAGTGTGTAGGTGCCATGCACTGCAATCCTGAGAAGTGAAAGTTCAGGGTGCTGAATGGTCAACTTGGTGTGTTAGACCAAAAGACTCATTAATTTGATAACTCAGTCCTGCAGAAATAATACAGAACAAGCATTTCAGCTGATCAAACAGATAGCAGTGTGTGTGAATGGTCAACTCTGTCTGCTAAGTGCATCCAAAAGCCTAAAGTGGTCAGACAATGCAGTTTTGCAGAAATAACACAGACCAAGCACGTTCACTATAACAAAGCAGTGTGCAGGTGACACACACTGCAGTCCTGAAAAGAGAAAGTTCAGTCTGATGTATGGTCAGCTTGGTGTGTTAAAGTGCATTCAAAAGCCTAAAGTGGTTAGACAATGCAGTCCTGCAGAAATAACACAGACTAAGCACTTTCACTATAACAAAGTAGTGTGCAGGTGACACACAGTGCAGCCCTGAAAAGAGAATGTTCAGTCTGATGTATGGTCAATTTGGTGTTAAAGTGCATCCAAAAGCCTAAAGTGGTTAGACAATGCAGTCCTGCAGAAATAACACAGAACAAGCACGTTCACCATAACAGATGACACACTGCAGTCCTGAAAAGAGAAAGTGCATTCTGATGCTGCAAAAGGGCATTCAAAAGCTTTGGTGGTTAGACATCTCATTCCTGCTGGAATAACACAGACTGAGCCCTTGTAATCCAAGATAGCATCGTGCAAGTAACACAATATTCACTGCAGAAAAGCAAGAGTTCAGTATGACAAATCGTCGACTCACCATGCTGAAGTGCGTCCAAAAGCTGCTGTGATTAGACATCTTGGACCTGTAAGAATAACACAGATTATGCACTTTTTCTATAACAGTGGTGTGGAGGTGATACAATATTCAGTCCTGGAAAGAGAACGTTCAGTATGACGAATGGTATTAGAAGGAATGCATAGGAAATTGGATGTACATTTCAGCAATATCCTAAAATTTGAAGTCAGAACTAGCGGTAGACGCGATCGATGAACGATCATGCCGCAAGTTAACATTCGTAATGTTGTACTCAGTAGGTACTTTTAGTTTATAGACAGAAGAGAAAATGGTGGATTCATCCAATACTAAGCAACAGGAAGTCAGGAACGCAGAGAATGCAGAAATTCGTCTTGAAACGGACAAAGGAAAACCGAAAAATAACAGGGAATTTCGTGTACAAAAACGTCTGCCAATTGGGTGTGGCACATAGCTTCCTCGTATCCATAACATGACTGTTCAGATCATTGAAAATTATTAGTGACTAATGAACTTCGTTCAATTAGGCGAAGTAAATATTGAATTAGGGTAAATTTATCGTTATGCAGGAGCATATCTTGGGAAAATAGGTACGTTCAACTATTGAACAAACTATACAATATACCTAATAAGTCCGAACAACCCCGAAAATTTCATCGAAATCGGTCAGGAACTCCCGGAGTTATGCGCGTAACAAGGATTTCACGTTTGCGCATGCGCAGAGACTACTATTGATCCGGGGGTCATGAAGCTCATAGGGGACCATCTACACATCAAACCGAACAATCCCTGGAAATTTCATCGAAATTGGTCAAGAACTCCCAAAGTTATGCGTGTAACAAGGATTCCACGTTTGCGCGTGCGCAGAGGCTACTATTGATCCGGGGGTCATGAAATTTATAGGGGACCATTTACACATCAAACCAAACAATCCCTGAAAATTTAATCGAAATTGGTCAAGAACTCCCAGAGTTATGCGCGTAACAAGGATTTCACGTTTGCGCATGCGCAGAGGCTACTATTGATCCGGAGGTCATGAAACCTATAGGGGACCATCTACACCCCAACCCACACAATCCCTGAAAATGTCATCAAAATCGGACTATAACTTCGTGTAGTTTTGCCCGTAACAAGGATTTGCTGACAGACAGACAGAACCAAAATTGTTCAGAAAGGTCACAACGGAAAATGCGAGTGGAATTTTTGATTTTGGAGACAAAAAAATTTTCACATTCCGAAAGTGAAAACAATGCTTCCGCTACCTTGGTAGACTCGGAAGCAAAAAGCTATTTTGTCAGGTTGCTGGTTGGAGATCAATATTTGAGGTTCTGGACTGTGAAAGGATTGATTTAGGATGTTTTTTTAAATTGTTGAATAACAGGAGAGTTGTATTTTTGGGGAACACAAAGCTATGTGGTTTATATTGTACTGTATGATATTTATTACTTAGTACAGAAAGTACTTAGTATTAGCCTGAAATTTGTACTTTTTCTTTCTTTTCTATATCGTGAAGACTTCGAACGCTGTTATCCGCGCGGCCGTACAACGGCCCGGAGAATGAGATCGACCCCGCCGAAGAGAACGACGAAACCAGGACGTATACTTTCCAGGACATTCTAGAACAAGTTCAGGCTAGCGAGGGAGAGATTCGAACACAACTCGATGTCCTCGAAGCTCTGGAAATCGAAGGTAACTATCTAGAGAGGAGGTGTGGAGAGATGATTTTGTTACGTTGATCACCAGTGTTTTTTGAGACCGCGCTAATTATGATTTTGTCACGAACATGCAATAATTTTTCTTTAACCGAGATTCTATCAATTTTCCATTGTCATCCGTCGTTCTGCTCTGTACTTACCAAGTTTTCAAATTACATTTCACACTTTTTATTTAACCGTGGTCCTGAACTTTTTTATGGAAATTATAAGTTCCCGCGAGAGATAGGACAATAGTTGAAGAGGAATAAAATAAAAATGAAAACAAAACGGGAGTAAAATAGAAGTCACGTTTGTGAACTCAGTTCATGTTTGTAACTGATGACCCTAACCCTCGAACCCTCGAAATCGATTCAACAGTTTAACTCATTATTTTCGTAGAAATATACAGGGTCTCCCATCTACAGGGTGTCCTACATCGAGTTGTTCCCCCCCCCCCCTCCTAAAATCGTCCAAACGGGAGTAAACAAAAAAAAATTTTTTGAATCTTCATAATTTTTTCCAAGGATCTCAAATATCATATCTGCGCACCCCGCCCAACTGCGCAATCTTGCGCAACTGACACTAACTTTCTTAATTTAAATGGGAACCCCAATTTTTTATTGCAAATTCGGATTCTACTCAAAATTTCATGAAAATTTGACCCCTCAATTAATTTTTTTGATCGCGCGCAACCGGTTCAGCGAGCACGCAAAGTTGCGCAACCCCAAAATTGTCAAATAGTGGATGATGGTGAACTCTAAAGTGTGGCACATGAATTTTCATTGTTTTTTAACGCTGATTCACGTGGTGCTATCCGTTTCTTGATTCGGCTCAATTTTTTGCGGAATAATGACCTAAATTTGGTTATTTCTCGTCCGTTTTTTTAAATCTTAGGCGCCTGTTTTCAGATTTATACGGGGATTAGTTTTCGAGGTCCGGTTGAGAAAGGAGGACGGAAAGGAAATGGATAATTACCTATGAAATTTCATGTGCAAACAAACGCGCGAAAAAAGATGATTTTTTCACGAGAAATAACCAAATTTAGGTCATTATTCCGCAAAAATTGAGCCGAATCAAGAAACGGATAGCACCACGTGAATCAGCTTTAAAAAACAATGAAAATTCATGTGCCACACTTTAGAGTTCACCATCATCCACTATTTGACAATTTTGGGGTTGCGCAACTTTGCGTGCTCGCTGAACCGGTTGCGCGCAATCAAAAAAATTGATTGAGGGGTCAAATTTTCATGAAATTTTGAGTAGAATCCGAATCTGCAATAAAAAATTGGGGTTCCCATTTAAAATAAGAAAGTTAGTGTGTCAGTTGCAGTTGCACGGGGTGCGCAAATATGATATTTGAGATCCTTGGAAAAACTTATGAAGATTCAAAAAAAAATTTTTTTGTTTACTCCCGTTTGGACGATTTTAGGAGGGGGGGGGAACAACTCGTGGGACACCCTGTATATCCAATACTATTGGCCCTTGCATCATCGATAGAGAAATATCATCGATATATCGGAGGAAAAGATTGATATTCCGATACTATTGACTATCGATGGCCATCCCTACTGTCAAGTATTTGGTTTGTGCTAGTTGATTCTGCTAGTTGATTGTGATTGATTCTGCTAGTTGATTGTGCTAGTTGAGGACTCTAAAATAACTGAAAATTGAAATAACTGAATTTGTGTGTTGATATTTCAGGGCGTTGGAGGATTCTGGATCACGAGTATCAATTCCGCGCTCTTAGCTTCCTCTTGAATCTGGTCGAAGAGAATTCTTGGCCGCCCGACAGCGTCCCGATAGGAGAGACCACCTCAACTCTCGACGGTTATTATTATTATTCCTATTCCTCACTATTCATATTCCATTTCCATTTAAATCAATTAAGTTCGTGCATTTACGAGATTGAAATAAAATATGCTTGGAATAAAAAAATTAATAAATAAAAAAAAATATGCAGGAGCATAAGGTAACGGCACCGGTAGTGGCCACTGCTCCAGTAGTGGCCATTTTAAAGTTTATATTTGAGAAATAAGGATTCCCGGTCTCCTAGTGGCTTCAAACTTGCAGGAGGTACAGCTCATGTCATCTTGTAGTCAGAGGTTGAACTAGGAGTGCGCAGAGCATCATTGGAAATTGTGGTAAACTTCTCAATATGACCGTCCCTAGTTTCCTCGTTTGTTGGGCTGTATCCTAGAGCTTCTACTGGATAGAATCAATTTTGTTCATCTGGTATTGAATTTAATGATATTAAACACGTAAGGAGGGCAAAATGTCAAGTGGCCACTACTGAGACATGCACGTGGCCACTACTGGAAATTTCGTAATTTGATGTGGCCACTACTAGATCAAAATAAAGGTGTGAGAAAAAATTAATAAAAAATAGAAAAAATTGTTCTTTTGATAGTTTTAGGCAATGGATATGTTAGGGAAGAGTCGGGCTATATTCTAAATGAGTCCTGAAGAAAGTCAGTACTACTGTTGGCCCACAATTGTCAAAACTAAAGAAAAAAATTCTTAACTGTGGCCACTCCCGGTACCGTTGCCTTAACTTGAGAAAATAAAAGTAGGCATGTTCAACTATTGAACAAACTATAATAATATACCTAATAATAAAAATTGACATTGACGCTGAATGGATAGATGACTGAAGTGATAGATAATTATTATGACATTTCTAAATAAAATGCCAAGTGGGTGTGGCACATAGCTTCCTCGTATCCATAACATGACTGTATAGATCATTGAAAATTATTATTGACTGAAGAACTTCGTTCAATTAGGCGAAGTAAATATTGAATTAGGGTAAATTTATTGTTAGGCAGGAGCATAACTTGAGAAAATAAAGGTAGGCATGTTCAACTATTGAACAAACTATAAAATATACCTAATAAGTCCGAACAATCCCTGAAAATTTCATCGAAATTGGTCAAGAACTCCCGGAGTTATGCGCGTAACAAGGATTTCACGTTTGCGCATGCGCAGAGGCTACTATTGATTCGGGGGTCATGAAACTCATAGGGGACCATCTACACATCAAACCGAACAATCCCTGAAAATTTCATTGAAATTGGTCAAGAACTCCCAGAGTTATGCGCGTAACAAGGATTTCACGTTTGCGCATGCGCAGAGGCTACTATTGATTCGGGGGTCATGAAACCTATAGGAGACCATCTACACCCCAACCCGCACAATCCCTGAAAATTTCATCAAAATCGGACTATAACTTCGTGTACTTTTGCCCCTAACAAGGTTTTGCTGACAGACAGACACGGAACCAAAATTGTTCAGAAAGGTCTAAAACGCAAAATGCGAGTGGAATTTTTGATTTTGGAGACAAAAAAATTTTTACATTCCGAAAGTGAAAACAATGCTTCCGCTACTTTAGTAGACTCGGAAGCAAAAACACCAAAAACTGCAAGTTATTACATTAAGGTAGGGTCAGGTGGGGGGTATGGGCCAGTTTTTAGAACCAAAATAACGCAAATATTGGCACCATAAATCGGGCCATACATCGGGAATGGTTTGACCTACAGACCTGGGGAGGGGCTCATTCGATTCCTCATGGAAAATTCTTCAAAAAAGTCCATATTTAGGCTGCCTTGGTTTTTTTTGAGGTTTTTAGGGATTTTACAAAACTTTGACAACCCTTAAAGGGCACTTTAAATTAAGTGAGAGAGCTGGCTAAAGAATTGGGGCGTTGTCGGACCAATATTGATTTTTCCTGAAAATTTCAGATTTTTTGCTCCAGCTGTTCGGGAGAAAACGTACGGAAAAATTTGTATTATAGATTTGGATTCTATACCATTTGAAACGTAAACCATGAAATTTTCAGGGGGGGAGGGTTAGAAATTTTTTTTTCAAGAGCGATTACATTGGTTTATTATTGAATAATAAACCAATAAGGGTGATCTATTCTAGTACTCCTTATACATATCGTCGGGTTCCGGGTAAAAGTGACCAAGTAACATTTTTTTCAAAATGAGCTTTTTTTGTCATTCCGGTACTAAGGAACGTTGTCTACTGTGTGTTGTTGCTAAGAACGTTATCTTCAAACTGATGTGCAAGAAATACTTGAAAATAAATTTTACCTGCCTGACCCAAAGAGTTTTACGTGACCAAATGGCATTTGAACTCAACCACAAAACACGAGATGGATTATAAATGTACTCTCGCTGGTGCATGTAAATGTTATCAATTGCCATTTGATCACTTTTACTGTGTAAGATTTGTAAGATTGCATAGTGGGCAGGTGAAAATGACCAATTACAGTGATAGGTAATGGATAACCTTTTCTAACAGAAATAGGTATATCATTGTTATTAGATGCTTGGCAACACGATATATTAACGAAAAAACTATTCAATCCCTCAATTTCATGTAACTATGCGACAGATTTTCGAAGAATTGAATTGACCAAATGAGTAAAGCTTGAAACTCCAGGTAGGTAAAAATGATCAAATAGAGTTTTCCGGAAAACAGCTCTTATTTAATCTGAAGTGAATTTTGAAGCACGATATCATAGGCGGGCACTAGCTAACTACCTACAGGATAAAGTAAAATCGAAACATAGTCGGATGAGACATCACACAACCAGTGTTCGTAAGAAGAAAATAGGTGAAACTTCAGATCGCTCCCTTGTAAAATTTTGCAAATGTTACTTGGTCACTTTTACTCGGAACCCCACGATATTAAAATATTAGAATCTTAGAATGCTGATTTTCTTGCTTTTCTTCGAAAGAAAAACTAAAATCATCATGGTCATATCATATCAATCTAACCATATCGGATAGATCGTATAAAAGTATGTCGTAGGTACGTACCTGAACCCACGCGTTACATTCTGGTATGTTGTAGGTTTGGTCCCCGACGCCATATTGGATCACATACTGAACGTTTATCTCGAGTCGACGGACGATTATAATGAAAATGGCGACAAATTGTACCGGCTGAACGAATTCAAAATATGCAGGTGAGCGATGGGACACGCTTTTCTTACGGGTTTTGGGTTTTGATGTGTTTGAACGAAACTTGATTGAATTATGTTGTTCATTACTGTACATTTCTGATGGACTGCTTGCCACCTTTGAGATTGTTCAGGAAGTTTGGCATCAGCTGTTGAAGCGTTTTCTTGAATCAGATATTCTGGAATGCTGCAAATGCGCTTATATTATGGCCATACCAAAAACAGAGGACAGGAGCCCAATGTGGATCTGTAAGTTGGTACAGAACCCTCCAAGCTTGCTCTGTCAGCACTAATCCCAATTTCTGGCTAGAATGATGGTCTACCAGATTCACCATGCGATATTGCCAACCTGTTAGGTCAGCACGCTTCTTTGGTCTTGCTCTGTTGTCATCTCAGAATGGACAGGATGGAATGCCTTTATTGTTGTATTTTGCAGTGGCTTCCTTGGGGTTGTTGAGAGAATTCTGGATGCTCGACTGCAGTCTCTGGATCCTGCTAAGGACATGGGCTGCTGATGGGGCGTTCACCTGCTAGGCTTCAAGCTTCTGCTGGACGTTTGTCTGGTAATGTGTGCGCTGTTCAGGCGTTCTCTTGAATCAGGTATTGTCCTGGAATGCTGATAATGCGCTTATATTAGGATTGGACCAAAAACAGCCAATGTGGATTTGTAAGATGGTACAGAATCCACCAAGTTTGCTCCTCATCAGAGTGGACAGGATGGAATGCCTTTATTGTCGTCTTTTGCAGTGGCATCACTTGGGATTGTTGAGAGAATTCTGGATGCTCGACTGCAGTCTCTGGATCCTGCTAAGGACATGGGCTGCTGATGGGGTGTCCGCTGCAATGCTTCAAGCTTCTGCTGGACGTTTGTCAGGGATTGTGTCGTGCTGCTCAGGTGTTCTCTTGAATCAGGTATTGTCCTGGAATGCTGGTAATGCGTTTATACTACGGCCATACCAAAAACAGAGGATAAGAGCCAATGTGGATCTGTAAGGTGGTACAGAATCCACCCAGTCTGCTCCTCATCAGAGTGGACAGGATGGAATGCCTTTATTGTCGTCTTTTGCAGTTTCATCACTTGGGATTGTTGAGAGAATTCTGGATCCTGCTAAGGACATGGGATGCTGATGGGGCGTCCCCTGCTATGCTTCAAGCTTCTGCTGGACGTTTGTCCGGGATTGTGTGTGCTGTTCAGGCGTTCTCTAGAATCATGTATTGTCCTGGAATGCTGGAAATGCGCTTTATATGTTTGTCAGTTCAGGCCATTGGATTGTCCTGGAATGCTGAAACAGAGGATAACAGCCAATGTGGATCTGTAAGTGGTATAGAATCCACCCAGTCTGCTCCTCATCAGAGTGGACAGGATGGAATGCCTTTATTGTCCTCTTTTGCAGTGCCATCACTTGGGATTGTTGAGAGAATTCTGGATGCTCGACTGCAGTCTCTGGATCCTGCTAAGGACATGGGCTGCTGATGGGGTGTCCCCTGCAATGCTTCAAGCTTCTGCTGGAAGTTTGGCTAGGATCATGTGTGCTGTTTAGGCGTTCTCCTGAATCAGGTATTGTCCTGGAATGCTGGAAATGCGCTTATCCACGCCCATACCAAAAACAGAGGATGGTAGTCCGCTGTAGATCTTTACAGGCAGTTACTGAACCTAAGCTGGTTTGTTTTGTCAGCTCTAATCTCAAATTACTGGAAAGAATACTGGTCAACCAGATAGATCCCCTCATGCGCTGACTGCCGCAATCGCTGCATTAATGTGCCCTTGGTGTTCAATTCAATTTCTAGGTCCTACACAGTCCCTTGTGGGACTCCATCTCAACACACATTATTGCCAGTTTTTCGTGCAACTTGAGAATGAATCCCTCATTCCAAACTTTGTCAAACGCTCGATCAACATCAAGAAATACCGCGTACTGCTAAGCAAACTTTCTTTTCCTCATGAGCCTGTCCCTCTAAGTGGATTATTCGACCTGATCAATTGCGGAGTCGAACTTCCATCAGTTGAGGTACTTTCTGTTGCAAATTAACAGCATAATCCTTATAAGTTTGGTCCATCTCAACAATACACACCCTGTATCTTGAAGCTGCTCTGGTTCATTTTGCTAAATTTCCCATTTTTGGCAACATCTTGTATGAAAATCTTTCATTTTGTGGAAATATACCATATTCTTTCCGTTCTATTCACTGAATGGAGCGTCAACTTTCCATTATTATTCTGTTACATATTGTTATTGTTACAGATTTTTGGGAGAATCTTTGTTACGTCCTGTCGACAAGTTCAACCTTCAGGAATTCCTGAGTGCCTGGTCCAGCAGCGTGCCTTCTGGATTGGTGACGGACCTGAGTCAACTGAATGGCCTCGCTTTGTACGATGACAAAACCAACCCTCCCGTAAGTTTCCCCTGTTGCTGCATCAGCAAATGGTTTGCCCTGATCAATATTATCACGAGCTGGGCATTCAGCAAACAACGCTGCTCTAGACCTGGATCTTAAGTAGAGGTTACCAGTAGTTACATAACTCAACAAGTATAGAAATGTGAGGGCAAGACAACATTGTCCTTGTGCCACTTTCACCAACCAGTTTAACGTGCCGTTTAGGCTAACGCCTGAATTTAACGCCGTCGTTAGACCGATTTGTCTTTCTCCACGGAGCCCCGACGCCCGTTAGTATCAACGAGCTCGTCCCCTGGTGCTGCATCAGCAAATGGTTTGCCGTGATCAATATTATCACGCGCTGGGCATTCAGCAAACAACGCTGCTCTAGACCTGGATCTTAAGTAGAGGTTACCAGTAGTTACATAACTCAACAAGTATAGAAATGTGAGGGCAAGACAACATTGTTCTAGGGGCACTTTCACCAACCAGTTTAACGTGCCGTTTAGGCTAACGCCTGAATTTAACGCCGTCGTTAGACCGATTTGTCTTTCTCCACGGAGCCCCGACGCCCGTTAGTATCAACGAGCTCGTCCCCTGGTGCTGCATCAGCAAATGGTTTGCCCTGATCAATATTATCACGCGCTGGGCATTCAGCAAACAACGCTGCTCTAGACCTGGATCTTAAGTAGAGGTTACCAGTAGTTACATAACTCAACATTGTCCTTGGGCCACTTTCACCAACCAGTTTAACGTGCCGTTTAGGCTAACGCCGTCGTTAGAACGATTTGTCTTTCTCCACGGAGCCCCGACGCCCGTTAGTATTAACAAGCTCGTCAAACTTTAATCGGCCGAATTCGTTCAGTTAGCTCGTTAACGGACTGATTAGCCTCGCCATCTTTTTTTCTGTTCCCTATCGTTCTGATCAATTTCGTGATGGATATTTTGAACTCCTTCGTAAATAATTTGATTTTTAACGCAACCGATATTATAAACCGATATCTTGAAACCTTGTATGATATTTATTCCTCGTTCAAAACATTTTTACTGTTTATAACCTAGGAATCACCTATTTACTCTCTTTACATGAATCATAATGTAATTACCCTACTTGGTTTGGTCTTGTGTAGGTTACAAACTTATCCCACGAATTTTCTGGAATTTTTACGCCTATCGATTAATTCTAAATTTATAAAGGTTATTCTTTATAGAGTTGTATTCAAATTTGAATCGAATTGTGATGGAAATGAGGTAAAATGCGTTTACTTGGTGTTGCGATTTCTCGAGGTGAGAACGCGTGATCGTTCCTACTTACGCAATTGCGATATGTCACCATCGTTACTCCTTTGAGCGGGAGTGTGTTTGTACCGCAATGTTTTGTGTCCTGGTTCATCGATGACGGACACATAATCACGAAATATTCGATTATGGGCTACACTGTTCCGTTACACTGCCGTCAACTAAGGAACTGCTCACTTAACGAAGGAAACGCATGGTGAAAGACTAACAACTAACGCTTCCTCGTTAACTCTTAACGCCTGGGCGTTAGTGTATCGAGCCGATCAACTAATTCCACGTTAGACCCAGTTTGGTAAAAGTGGCCCTTAGGCAGAGACAAGTTCTTAACCATCTCAAGGAAACGCACAAATCTAAGTAAAAGCTGTGACACATAGAACGCGATCTGTCGCAGCAGGCAGCAATCTGGCAATATGGTTGTACGATGCAACATTGTATTATCGCTGTCATACGCAGCGCGATCCATCAAAGCAATTCAGTCTGGATCCAGTTGCACAAATTACAAATATCGTTACTAAAATATAAATTTAAAATTACTTCAAACAAATCGCTGTAAAATGGTATGGACATATCGATTGGGTATTTTTAAGTTGTATCAAATGATTGAGAAATAGTTTCTTAAGGATTTCAAAACGTTCACGTTCTGTTACAGGTGATTTGGTACTACCCCGAGCACAAACTGTCGGAAGATCTCTCCGAAAGGTTCGCCCAGCTGTTTCAAGAGCGGCGGTCCTGGACGCTGGATCAGATCGCCCCTTACGTCAGCAGTTTTTCGACTGAGAAGCAAACGGTGAACGCGTTGCTGACGAAGCACGCGAGGTCGGCGAATATCAGCGGGCAGAAAATGTACAGCGCGCGACATGGCAAATAACGTGGACGTTACCTGTTTTGAAAAAGTTCACTGATAGGCAAATTACTTTCAATTTCTGCAATAAGTTAACTGAATGTTTGCTGATTTGTGATGGACTGTTGTATCTTGCAGATTCAGCTACCATCTAAACAAATGTCCATCTTTCACCTGAGAATCCCCATATTTATGTTGATATTGCTCAGCGTTGCTGCTGATGAATTTTGTTGATCAAGCGAAATCCCATCAATTTCTGCAGCTTTAAGTTAACTGAATGTTTGCTGATTTGTGATGGACTGATAAATCTTGCAGATTCACCTTCCTATCTGACCAGATGTCATTATCATCCCCCGGAGAATCTAAATTTTCATTTCACAAGCAAATTTTCAGAATTCCAATTATTGAGGATTGTGAAGGAGACGGTGAACCTTCATGTAGAAATCACCTTTTTTGAAAAACCACGTTTCTTGACAAAAGACTTCATGAGATAAACTTGAAACTAGATGAACTTCGATCAAGGAAAATCAGGTGTAAGTTAACTGTTTGCTGATTTGTGATGGACTACCACAAGTTTCAATTTTGCTGATTCAGCAACCAGATGTCACAAACTTCTGATCTGATTTATGCATGCAAGTTGTCAGAATTTTAGTTGTTGAGATAGATCTTGTAAATAACATTTGACATAGAAGAGTTGAAATACCTGTTCCGTTCAATCAAGGAAATTCCTTCAGACTTTGCCAGGTTTAAGTTAACTGAATGCTTGCTAATCAGTGATGCACTAATGGGTCTTGCAGATTCAGCTTCCAGATTCCATTAGCTTCCATTAACTTCCCCCAGAGAATTTCATTTTTCATTCCTCAAGCAAATTGTCAGAATTCCAGTTATTGAGGGTTATGAAGCAAACGATGAACGCCTTGCTGACGAAGCATGCAAGATCAGCAATCGTCAGCGGGCAGAAAATGTACAGCTCGCGACATGGCAAATAACGTGGAAACCACCACGTGTAAGGTGTAAGTTAACTGAATGTTTGCTGATTTGTGATGGACTACCACAAGTTTCAATTTTGCTGATTCAGCAACCAGATGTCACCAACTTCTGATCTGATTTATGCTGCATGCAAGTTGTCAGAATTTTAGTTGTTGAGATAGATCTTGTTCAATGTTACTGCAGACATTTCGACATAGAAGACTTGAAACTAGATAGATTCCGTTCAATCAAGGAAATTCCTTCAGACTTTGCCAGGTTCAAGTTAACAGAATGCTTGCTAATCAGTGATGCACTGATGGATCTTGCAAATTCAGCTTCCATCTGATCAAAAGTCCATTAGCTTTCATCAACTTCCCCCAGAGAATCTAATTTTCCATTCCTCAAGCAAATCGTCAGAATTCTGCAGATGTCTGCAGATGAAAAACCTCTTAATCAACTGGAAAGTAGATGAACCCCTTGAAATCCCTTCAACTTCTGCAGGTTCAATCCAACTTGATATTTGCAAATTCGTGATGGACTAGCAGAGCAGATTTATCGTCCATCTGACCAGAAGTCGTTGAATTCAACTACAGAATCAAATACCACAATGTTCATGTCACGAGCAAATCGTCAGAATTCTGTTTATTGACGTTGATATTGTTTAACGTTTACAACTTCGAGAAACTACCAAAAAAAACTAGATTAATTTTGTTCAATCTAGAGAAATATCTACAACTTCTGCGGGTTAGTTTAACTGACGGTTTGTTAATCAGACTTTGCTGATGGGCTGTTGGATTTTGCAGATTCCAGATGTTCCTCAACGTTCACCAGGGAATCCTCAAGTTTATGTCACAAGCTAATTGTCAGAATTCTAGTTATTAAGGTTGACATCGTTTAAAGTCGCTGCTGCATCATTGAAGCTGAGATATAAAGACAATCGAATCAATAAAGTTTATCGCTATTTTCAATTTTGCAATCCAATCAGAATTCAGTCGTTTGAAAGACGGCGTGTTCTATAAATGTGTTTTCAGACTGTGATAAGAATACAATGATACCAAATAATTGGTTAACAATCATTCGAACTAGCTGCTTCATCAGCTATTTTCCATCCTGATTTTGCATTCAGCGTTTAGCAGAATCATTTCAGCAGCAGATATGGCGTTTTCTATCAATGTGTTTCCCACTTCATACTTATCTGGATTAGAAACTAGATTTTTACTGAATTTCCAAAACATTTTATGCAGGATTAAGGTAGCATTTGAACAAATCTCATTAACAGACTGTGATAAGAAAACAAATTGTATTAATAAAATAATTGGTGACCAATCGTATGTGCTCATTTCCTCCCGTTCCAAGGTAGTTACTTCTCCAGCACTCCAAGACTTTTCAGGAAAGTTCAACAAGAATTTGTCATAATCGGCAGTAACATATCGCTTGTCTTGAAAACGTGGTTTATATGAACTCCGAGAAGTAGTGGTAACGCGTTTTGGTTTATTATTCAATAATAAACCATTGTAATCGCTCTTGAAAAAAAATTCTAACCCCCACTGAAAATTTCATGGTTTACGTTTCAAAGGGTGTAGAATCCGAATCTGCAATAAAAATTTTTGTCCGTCCGCCGTACGCACGATTTCTCCCAAACGGCTGGAGCAAAAAAGCTGAAATTTTCAGGAAAAATCCATCTTGGTCCGACAACGCCCCAATTCTTGAGCCAGCTCTCTCACTTAATTTAAAGTGCCCTTTAAGGGTTGTCAAAGTTTTGTAAAATCCCTAAAAACCTCAAAAAAGTCAAGGCGGCCTAAATTTGGACATTTTTTTAAAGAACTTTCCATGAGGAATCGAATGAGCCCCTCCCCAGGTCCGTAGCTCAAACCATTCCCGATGTGGCCCGATTTATGGTGCCAACATTCGCGTTATTTTGGTTTATTATTGTTTTTGTTTTGATCGCAGTAACCTAGTGATGTAGTGAACGTGGATACTGGAGTGAACTCCTAAAAGGGTTTATAGCCGATACACGGGTTGAAGTATTCTGATAACCATACAAAAAACGCTGCAAATTCTTTCACTGGGGTTTATTATTCAATTGGCTTTCGTTCATGATTTGAATTTCTACTAAGCTTTGGGGAGTGCGTGTTTCACAGGTGATAGAGCGATTATTGAATTTCAGGAGGCACACAAATATGATCAACTGATCAATCCAAATAGGTATTTTGGTTGAGAACAGATTTACGTGCTCCATGCATATCTCCTGAAATTCAATAATCGCTCTATCACCTGTGAAACACGCACACTCCAAAGCTTAGTAGAAATTCAAATCATGAACGCAAGCCAATTGAATAATAAACCCAATGAAATAATTTGCAGCGTTTTTTTTTTTTTTTTTATGGTTATCAGAATGCTTCACCCCGTGTATCGGCTATAAACCCTTTTAGGAGTTCACTCCAGTATCACATTACTACATCACTACGTTACTGCGATCAAAACCAATACAATAATAAACCAAAATAACGCAAATGTTGTCACCATAAATCGGGAATGGTTCGAGCTACGGACCTGGGGAGGGGCTCATTCGATTCCTCATGGAAAGTTCTTCAAAAAAAGTCCAAATTTAGGCCGCCTTGACTTTTTTTGAGGTTTTGGGGATTTTACAAAACTTTGACAAACCTTAAAGGGCACTTTAAATTAAGTGCGAGAGCTGGCTAAAGAATTGGGGCGTTTATTATTGAATAATAATGAATAATAAACCAAAATGGTAGGTTCTTTTCACGTAGATGATTGACGCCGCAGCGGAGCTCAGGAACTAAAATCCCAAAACTTCAGTTTTTGTCGAGAACTCGCGCCCTCTCTCTCCCCTTCACACGCTAGGTCAACAATTCGGCCAGAATCGTGAATTTTTCACACAATAAAGGTACCATCATGTAGCATGACCGTTAAGAGCGAATTTTCCTATGATATCAGCATTTTGGACACGATAATAACGTTAATCACAAATTTTATAGACAAATACATTTTTGAGGGTTATGTTCCTGCAAAAAAATCTGAAAATTTGGGGATTTTTACAATTTGTTCGTGTTTCCATCGATTTTGAGCTTATTTTAAAATAACTTCAAGTTTATTAAACAGTAGAATTTCGACCATAGGTTTGTAAATGTCCAGATTCTTGTTTGATAACGTCTGTTATCTGGTATTCAGCTAAAAACTAAATTTTTGCCGATTTTCAGCGTTTTTTTTAATGCATTTTTTATGATTTGATGTGCTCAAATTGTATATATATAAGGAATCATTTCTGAATGCTTAAAACAGATTTCGATAAAGACATTTTTCAAACATTTTTAGAGATATAATAAATAATGAACCTATATCTTCAAAAATTGCTGATTTTTCCTAATATTCGTGTTCATTTCCGTATTCAGTTGGTATATTCAGTTCCTCGTGTAGCTTGTCCTCTGTTGAGAGGGCTCCTCTTCCCTCTCGCTCCTTCTCACATAGCCTCCCTATCGTCCCCTCTCTCTCCTACACACACCGGGGTCAAAAATGTCAAAATCGTGAAATTTACACACACAAAAAGCTACCTTCATGCAGCATGTCCGTTAAGAGCGAATTTTCCTACAATATCACATCCCATTGTTGAATTGGGTTGAAATTTCGGAATTTTGGAGACAGAAATAACGTTAATTACACATTTTATTGCAAGAAATCAACCTTTTCTGGATGAATGTTCCTACAAAACAATTAAATTTGTTATTTTTTACAATTACTGCAAGCGTTCCAATCACATTTTAGCTCATTTTGAACAAATTTATGTTCTATTTTCAGTTCAAATTTGGTTTTAGATTTGGGAATGTCCTGATTCTTGTTCAATAACTCATCAAAATCATTTCAGAACGCTTAAAAAAACGGATTTTGATACAGACGTTTCTCAAAAAAAATTTATTTTAACATTTTAACAGAACTTGGTATTAAAAATAATGAACCAATATTCAAAAATTGCTGATTTTTCCTAATATTCGTGTTCAGTTCTTGTATTCAGTTGGTATATTCAGTTCCTCGTGTAGCTTGTCCTCTGTTGAGAGGGCTCCTCTTCCCTCTCACTCCCTCTCACATAGCCCCCTATCGTCCCCTCTCTCTCCTTCACACACCGGTGTCAAAAATGTTGTCAATCTCGTGATATTTACACACACAAGAGCTACCTTCATGCAGCATGTCCGTTAAGAGCGAATTTTCCCTACGATATCACATCACATATATGTTGAATTCGGTTGAAATTTCGGAATTTTGGAGACAGAAATAACGTTAATTACACATTTTATTGCAAGAAATTAACCTTTTCTGGATGAATTTTCCTACAAAACAATTAAATTTGTGATATTTTACAATTACTGCAAGCGTAACAATCACATTTTAGCTTATTTTGAACAAATTTATGTTCATTTTCAAGTCCAATTTTGTTCATACATTTGTATATGTCCAGATTCTTGTTCAATAACTTCTGCCATGTGGTATTCAGCTAAACACTTTCTTTTTCCAAAGTTACTACGCAAATGACGCTGATGTCAACAAAAACCACAAAAAAACTACATTTGGCTCGTTTGGACCACTTTTAATGTACAAATTAGTTTTTTAACCTTCTAGATCAGAAATTGCGATGATTTGCTAAAGGTGGACTTCATTAAAACGTTATTTGTTTGTTAAAGTGTGTTAAGTTATTATAAAATAACTATTATATTTTATAAAATCAGGGCACTTTAATGACGTTTAGACAAAACAAAATACTTTTTACCGAAATTTATTTGAAAAAGTGATTATCTCTTTTTTGTATGCATTTCATATTCAGTTCCGGCTAAAATCGTGAAATTGACACACACAAAAACTATCTTCATGCAGCATGACCGTTAGGAGCGAATTTTGATACGATATCGCATCACATCTAAGTTGAATTTTAACGAAATTTAAGCATTTTGGACACGATAATAACGTTAATCACAAATTTTATAGAAAAATCTGAAAACTTTTTCTGGTTCATGTTCCATCGATTTTGAGCTTATTTTAAAAAAACTTCAAGTTTATTAAACAGTAGAATTTTGACCATAGGTTTGTAAATGTCCAGATTCTTGTTTGATAACTTCTGTTATCTGGTATTCAGTTAAAAACTAAATTTTTGCCGATTTCCAGCGTTTTTTTAATGCATTTTTAATGATTTGAAGCGCTCACAATGTATATATATATAAGGAATCATTTCTGAATGCTTAAAACAGATTTTGATAAAGACATTTTTCAAACATTTTTAGAGATATAATAAATAATGAACCTATATCTTCAAAAATTGCTGATTTTTGATAATATTCGTGTTCAGTTCTTGTATTCAGTTGGTATATTCAGTTCCTTGTGTAGCTTGTCCTCTGTTGAGAGGGCTCCTCTTCCCTCTCATTCCCCCTCACATCGCCCCCCTATCGTCCCCTCTCTCTCCTTCAGACAGTTGGGTCAAAATCGTGAAATTTACACACACAAAAGCTACCTTCATGCAGCATGTCCGTTAAGAGCGAATTTTCTCAAACGATATCACATCACATTTATGTTGAATTGGGTTGAAATTTCGGAATTTTGGAGACAGAAATAACGTTAATTACACATTTTATTGCAAGAAATTAACCTTTTCCGGATAAATGTTCCTACAAAACAATTTGCAAGCGTTCCAATCACATTTTAGCATATTTTGAATAAATTTATGTTCATTTTTCAGTTCAATTTTGTTCATACATTTGTAAATGTCCAGATTCTTGTTCAAAATGCCAATTCAGCTAAAAACTTTCTTTTTCCAAAACTACGCAAATGACGCTGATTTTCGTTTGGCAGCATTCCGTTATGAAAAAATTTGAAATTTGAGTATTAAGTTATTATAAAATAACGTTAATTTTATAAAACAAAACTTTTTCTGGTTCATGTTCCGACAAAAAAATCTGGAAATGTGGGGATTTTTACAATTTGTTCGTGTTTTCATCGATTTTGAGCTTATTTTTAAAAAACTTCAAGTTCATTTAACAATAGAATTTCGACCATAGGTTTGTAAATGTCCAAATTCTTATTTGATAACTTCTGTTATCTGGTATTCAGGTAAAAACTAAATTTTTGCCGAAATCATTTCAGAACGCTTAAAAAAACGGATTTTGATAAAGACATTTCTCAAAAATTTTCGTTTTAGCATTATCAACATTTTTAGAGCTCTTGGTATTGAAAATAATGAACCAATATCTTCAAAAATTGCTGATTTTTCTTAATATTCGTGTTCAGTTCTTGTATTCAGTTGGTATATTCAGTTCCTCGTGTAGCTTGTCCTCTGTTGAGAGGGCTCCTCTTCCCTCTCACTCCCTCTCACGTAGCCCCCCTATCGTCCCCTCTCTCTCCTTCACACACCGGGGTCGACTTTACCTATTTAAACGCAACAATGAATCTTCCCTCTACTCAAACCCATCCACCATCGTCAATTTCCTATCGTCCCCTCTCGCTCGTGCGCGTACCTTTCTTTTATCGTTCGTCTCGCTTCCTCTTACAAAGGAGGGGAAGTTGTGTAAAGGATAAAGGGTAGGGGTGGGGGGGGGAGAGTTTGCCCTACGTCATCTTTTACCTCCCCTACCGGCGTTCGCGCATGCGCCTTGACATCGTCAATACCCTTTTGTAGTGACGAAGCGATCCGGTCTGAACCCTCCCCCCACTCCTCCTTCCCGTCATTTCCCCTCACTTCCCCTCTTTTCCATCACCCCTCCTTCCCACTCCCTCTCGCTCCTTCTCATACCGCCCCCTTCGAACGATACAGGAAGTCGATTTCCTGCCTCGATTAGACAAAAACACTCTCGATTTCTCTTCGAATTTCCCATCAAATGATCCCCGATTTTCCGAGCTTTTCCGAACCAATTTTCCGGCGATTCAACGACGAATCAGTTCGACGAATTTTCTCAAAAAACGCAACAAATTATCATCTAATTATATCAGAATTGCAGATGATTTTCCAGCCATCTCAACGTTAGTTTCAACAAGGAATCAGTTAGAAAAATTTTCTAAAAAAAAAGAAGAAAATTGTCACTCAAAGGTAGGTTAATATTAAAAGATTTGAAACTGACAAAATTATTGGTTGAATTTCCACGTTCAAGTTGAATTTTCTCGAAAAAACACCACAAATTATTATCCAATTATTTCAAAGGATATCCCATCAAATGATCTCCGATTTTCCGAGCTTTTCCGAACCAATTTTCCCGGCGATTCAACGACGAATCAGTTCGACGAATTTTCTCAAAAAACACAACAAATTATCATCTAATTACCTATATCAGAATTGCGACGATTTTCCAGCCATCTCAACTTTTGTTTCAACAAGGAATCAGTTAGAACAATTTTCTCCAAAAAAAAAGAAGAAAATTGTCACTCAAAGGTAGGTTAATATTAAAAGATTTAAAACTGACAAACTTATAGGTTGAATTTCCACGTTCAAGTTGAATTTTCTCGAAAAACACCGCAAATTATTATCCAATTATTTCAAAGGATATCCCATCAAATGATCTCCGATTTTCCGAGCTTTTCCGAACCAATTTTCCGGCGATTCAACGACGAATCAATTAGACGAATTTTCTCAAAAAAACACAACAAATTATCATCTAATTACCTATATCAGAATTGCAGATGATTTTCCAGCCATCTCAACGTTAGTTTCAACAAGGAATCAGTTAGAACAATTTTCTCCAAAGAAAAAGAAGAAAATTGTCACTCAAAGGTAGGTCAATATTAAAAGATTTGAAACTGACAAACTTATTGATTGAATTTCCACGTTCAAGTTGAATTTTCTCGAAAAAAACACCGCAAATTATTATCCAATCATTTCAAAAGATATCCTATCGAATGATCTCCGATTTTCCGAGCTTTTCCGAACCAATTTTCCCGGCGATATAACGACGAATCAGTTCGACGAATTTTCTCAAAAAACGCAACAAATTATCATCTAATTACCTATATCAGAATTGCAGACGATTTTCCAGCCATCTCAACGTTAGTTTCAACAAGAAATCAGTTAAAAAATTTTCTAAAAAAAAAAAAGAAGAAAACCACACTCAAAGGTAGGTTAATATTAAAAGATTTAAAACTGACAAACTTATAGGTTGAATTTCCACGTTCAAGTTGAATTTTCTCGAAAAACACCACAAATTATTATCCAATTATTTCAAAGGATATCCCATCGAATGATCTCCGATTTTCCGAGCTTTTCCGAACCAATTTTCCGGCGATTCAACGACGAATTTCCTCAAAAAACACAACAAATTATCATCTAATTACCTATATCAGATTTTCCAGCCATCTCAACGTTAGATTCAACAAGGAATCAGTTAGAAAAATTTTCTCAAAAAAAAAGAAGAAAATTGTCACTCAAAGATAGGTTAATATTAAAAGATTTGAAACTGACAAACTTATTGGTTGAATTTCCACGTTCAAGTTGAATTTTCTCAAAAAACACCGCAAATTATTATCCAATTATTTCAAAGGATATCCCATCGAATAATCTCCGATTTTCCGAGCTTTTCCGAACCAATTTTCCCGGCGATTCAACGACGAATCAATTCGACGAATTTTCTCAAAAAACACGACAAATTATCATCTAATTATATCAGAATTGCAGATGATTTCCCTGCCATCTCAACGTTAGTTTCAACAAGAAATCAGTTAGAAAAAAAAAGAAAAAAGACACTTAAAGGTAGGTTAATAAAAAGATTTGAAACTGACAAAATTAATGGTTTAATTTCCATGTTCAAGTTGAATTTTCTCGAAAAAACACCACAAATTATTATCCAATTATTTCAAAGGATATCCCGTCAAACGATCTCCGATTTTCCGAGCTTTTCCGAAAGATTTGAAACTGACAAAATTAATGGTTTAATTTCCACGTTCAAGTTGAATTTTCTCGAAAAACACCGCAAATTATTATCCAATCATTTCAAAAGATATCATATCGAATGATCTCCGATTTTCCGAGCTTTTCCGAACCAATTTTCCAATTCAACGATGAATCAATTAGACGAATTTTCTCAAAAAACAACAAATTATCATCTAATTACCTATGTCAGAATTGCAGACGATTTTCCAGCCATCTCAACGTTAGTTTCAACAAGGAATCAGTTAGAAAATTTTCTCAAAAAAAAAAATTAAAAATAAAGAAAAAAAAACTAAAAGGTAGGTTAATATTGAAAGATTTGAAACTGACGAAATTAATAGTTTAATTTCCATGTTCAACTTGAATTTTCTCGAAAAACACCGCAAATGTTGGTCCGACGACGCTCCGATTCTTGAGCCAGCTCTCTCACTTAATTTAGAGTGCCCTTTAAGGGTTGTCAAAGTTTTGTAAAATCCCTAAAAAAGTCAAGGCGGCCTAAATTTGTACTTTTTTTGAAGAACACTCCACGAGGAATCGAATGAGCCCCTCCCCAGGTCCGTAGCTCAAACCATTCCCGATGTATGGCCCGATTTATGGTGCCAACATTTGCATCAACATTCAATACGTCACTCGGTTACTGCGATCAAAACAAACAAGCGTTTTTTTTTTTTTTTGTTTTGATTGCAGTAACCTAGTGATGACGTTCCAGTTTATTATCAAATGTCAAAGTGAACTCTTAAAAGGGTTTATAGCCGATACACGGGCTGAAGCATTTTGATATGCATGAAACGTTGCTAATTCTTTCAATGGGGTTTATTATTCAATTTTATTCATTTGGCTTGCATTCATAATTTGAATTCCTACTAAGCATTGGAGTGTGCGTGTTTCACAGGTGATAGAGCGATTATTGCATATCAGGAGATATGCATAGAGCACGTAAATCGTTTCTCAACCAAAATACCTATTTGGATTGATCAGCTGATCATATTTGTGTGCCTCCTGAAATTCAATAATCGCCCTATCACCTGTGAAACACGCACACTCCAAAGCTTAGTAGAAATTCAAATTATGAATGGCCGAACGAATAAAATTGAATAATAAACCCCATTGAAAGAATTTGCAGCGTTTTTACTCAGCCCACAATGTTTCATTTTTGTGATATTTAGCGAAGTTTAAAGCATGAAAATAAAGGGTACAAGCAAATAATGAACCTATTTTAAAAGGTATATTTTTCGTTAAAAAGTTTCGTTCAATACCTTGTTACCTTATTTCTGAAAAAAAATTCAGAGATATGTTGAAACTGATTGCAATTTTGGTGCAAAAAGTACATATGAATATTGACAAATAGAATTTTGGCGAAAATTGGGCTTTAACCAATTAAAATCTGATGTTGAATACCTGGGGTGTCAGAGCACCCCACTTGGTGGTACATGGGATCCTGATTCACGTTGTAGTGTGAGGGTTAAAAACCATATGTTGAAACCATAAATATTATTATACCATGGTCTTGATAATTTCGAAATATTTATGTCTATTTTTATTTCTGAAAAGCGATTCAATTATCATTTTTGGTTTATTATTCAATAATAAACCATTGTAATCGCTCTGGAAAAACAAAATTCCAACCCCCCTGAAAATTTCATGGTTTAC
This sequence comes from Creontiades dilutus, assembly GCA_031894815.1. Taxonomy (NCBI): domain Eukaryota; kingdom Metazoa; phylum Arthropoda; class Insecta; order Hemiptera; family Miridae; genus Creontiades; species Creontiades dilutus. Next base: position 48,038 of record JAVIWC010004682.1, read on the forward strand.
GTTTCAAAGGGTGTAGAATCCGAATCTGCAATAAACGCTGTACGCACGATTTCTCCCAAACGGCTGGAGCAAAAAATCTGAAATTTTCAGGAAAAAAAATCCATGTTGGTCCGACAACACCAAAATTCTTGGGCCAGCTCTCTCACTTAATTTAAAGTGCCCTTTAAGGGTTGTCAAAGTTTTGTAAAATCGATAAAAACCACAAAAAAAGTCAAGGTGGCCTAAAGTTGGACTCTTTTTGAAGAACACTCCACGAGGAATCGAATGAGCCCCTCCCCAGGTCCGTAGCTCAAACCATTCCCGATTTATGGTGAATTTTGGTTGGGATTTTTGGTTTATTATTGTTTGTTTGTAACCTAGTGATGTCCGGCCGATAGCGTCGAGTTGTAGTGAACGTAGGAGTGATAGCCGATGTGGTTACTTGTAGTTTATAGCCGATACACGGGTTGAAGAATTCTGATCTGCATGAAACGCTGATAATATATAGGTAAATATTATTCAATATTATTACTGGGGTAAATAAGTATTCTTTCACTGTTGTTTATTATTCAATTGGCTTGCCCATGATTTGAATCTGTACTAAGCTTCGGAGTGTGCGTGTTTCACAGGTGATAGAGCGATTATTGAATTTCAGGAGATATGCATAGACCACGTAAATCGGTTCTCAACCAAAACACCTATTTGGATTGATCAGTTGATGATATTTGTGTGCCTCCTCTACATCAGTCTACCTTTGGCTACATCGTTTAAATTTGGATTTGGGGAAGTTTTAACGCAATACGAGTGCTAAAGGACTTGATAAATTATAGATGTTTTTATTGTGGGGGGTATTGAGGTTCAATAAAAACGCTGCAAATTCTTTCACTGGGGTTTATTATTCAATTGGCTTGCGTTCATGATTTGAATTTCTACTAAGCTTTGGAGTGCGTGTTTCACAGGTGATGGAGCGATTATTGAATTTCAGGAGGCACACAAATATGATCAACTGATCAACCCAAATAGGTATTTTGGTTGAGAACAGATTTACGTGCTCCATGCATATCTCCTGAAATTCAATAATCGCTCTATGACCTGTGAAACACGCACTCTCCAAAGCTTAGTAGAAATTCAAATCATGAACGCGAGCCAATCGAATAATAAACCCCAGTGAAAGAATTTGCAGCGTTTTGAAAAACCTGTAAGTGTCACAATACCCTTCCCCGGTAGATTTTTCAACCCCCTTTATCGAGGAAATTCGAATCACCCCTATCGATTCTCCGATTATCGATTACCCTCTCGTTCACCCTTCCCCCTTTATTCCGTTCTGCATCACACCCTACACCCCTATCTGCCCCGAAACTCAGTTATTTCTTCCGTAGACAACATTACACACCTTCGTAATTTTCTTATTAGTTTCCAAACAAAAAAAAAAATTATACATTTTTATATATATATAAATTTATATATATATAAACATATATACATACCGGACACTTTCCCACTAATTTCCATCGCCCGACAACTATAACCCCTATTTTCCGTTTCATACATTTTAATTATCAAAATTTAATTGATCTTTTCAAGAAATTTTCTTTCCACCTGTGCACCATTTTCCTCGCATGTTCGTTCCAAAAACGGCTCCCTGTACACCGGTTCGGAAAACCCGTTTTCTTTAGAATTTTCCGGGGTTTTTTGTCCAGTTTTTCTTCGCCTTTCGCGGACAGTGTCCCCGTTTTCTCAACGTTAGTGTCTTCGTTTCGACGGTTTTTTTTTTTTTTTGTGTGCGCTTTTCCACGAGGAACTCCGGCAGTATTCACGTTTCGTCGGAAAAAGAAGGACATTTTCGTTTTATAGGTACGTAAAACTAACCATTTTCACCGTAGAAATTCAATTTTTCGATAAATACGACATATTTTAGTTCATATTTTCTGAATTTTTCCCAAAATTGCTACGTTTCTTACATTATGTGGTAGGTACCTTCGTTGATGAGCATCGCATTGCAATCAATACGAGGCAATAAAATTTATTATTTTCACGTAAAAATACGATTTTTATAGCCTTTCTAGCGAGATAGAGCCGTAGAATTTTCCGGGGTTTTCTTTTAATGGTCAATTGCAATTAATACGAGGCAATAAAAATGATTATTTTCACGTAAAAATACGATTTTTATAGCCTTTTTATCGAGATATAACCGTAGAATTTTCCGGGGTTTTCTTTTAATGGTCAATTGCAATTAATACGAGGCAATAAAAATGATTATTTTCACGTAAAAATACGATTTTTATAGCCTTTCTATCGAGATAAAGCCGTAGAATTTTCCGGGGTTTTCTTTTAATGGTCAATTGCAATTAATACGAGGCAATAAAAATGATTATTTCCACGTATAAATACGATTTTTATAGCTTTTCTATCGAGATATAACCGTAGAATTTTCCGGGGTTTTCTTTTAATGGTCAATTGCAATTAATACGAGGCAATAAAAATGATTATTTTCACGTATAAATACGATTTTTATAGCCTTTTTTATGGAGATAAACCCGTAGAATTTTCCGGGGTTTTCTTTTAATGGTCCATTGCAATTAATACGAGGCAATAAAAATGATTATTTTCACGTATAACTCCGATTTTTATAGCCTTTCTATCGAGATATAACAGTAGAATTTTCTGGGGTTTTCGTTTAATGGTCAATTGCAATTAATACGAGGCAATAAAAATGATTATTTTCACGTATAAATACGATTTTTATAGCCTTTCTATCGAGATATAACCGTAGAATTTTCCGGGGTTTTCTTTTAATGGTCAATTGCAATTAATACGAGGCAATAAAAATGATTATTTTCACGTATAAATACAATTTTTATAGCCTTTTATCGAGATATAGCCGTAGAATTTTCCGGGGTTTTCTTTAAATGGTAAATTCAAAGCTTTCCACACCTCTAGACACAAAAACAGATGAAACTGCGTCATTTTCCTAAGAATCTCAAATTCGAGGATACCGTTGGAAAAATCCATTAAACTCCCCATTTTCCAATGCGAAACCAAACATTTTTGTTTAGGTTTAACGGGTAAAAAATTAGCTTAAATACGCTGCAATAAAAAGGGTTATTCTACGTGCAAATATCACTTTTTTTTGCAGTTATTTATTCGAGATAAAACCGTGGAATTTCCCGGGGTTTTCTTCAAATGGTAAATTCAACGCTTTTCAATTTTTCCGGAAAAGATGAAAATTTGATAAATTTAGTGGGCTCGTGTTTTCGACCATCAGTCACAAAACGCTGCAAATTCTTTCACTGGGGTTTATTATTCAATTTCATTCATTTGGCTTGCGTTCATGATTTGAATTTCTACTAAGCTTTGGAGTGTGCGTGTTTCACAGGTGATAGAGCGATTATTGAATTTCAGGAGATATGCATAGAGCACGTAAATCTGTTCTCAACCAAAATACCTATTTGGATTGATCAGTTGATCATATTTGTGTGCGTCCTGAAATTCAATAATCGCTCTATCACCTGTGAAACACGCACTCCATAACAGCAGAAATTCAAATCATAAATGCAAGCCAAATTTGCTGCGTTTTTTAGTTTCTTCTAGTATTTTTCTCATATTTTAGAAATATTAAATTTGAATGTACACCCTCATAACGTTACTTACGTGATTCATTCATTTAAATTTATTTCTAAAATATATGATTATCTTTGTTAATTACGGTTTTTTTCCTTTCATAAAATATAGGCCTACATTCATTTATTTTTTAACAAAACATTAATTTTTTGTAATTAGCTAAAGAATCTTAAGTAAGTTTAGTCAATATTGTTTAACTTTTCACTCTTATTTTGTCATATATTAAAGTAGAAGTTATTGTATATTTGTTATTAATAAATAACCATAGTAATTTTTGTTTCATTTATTCGTTGCACGCATTATTTGGTGTATCATTGCACTTTATACTCGTTTTGATTTCCGATACGACACGATATATAAAATAAAATAATATATAATATAAAATAAAAGTAATACCATTTTTAAATAAATTCGTTTTGATTAAATCAATAATAAATTTTATTGTTTTATATAAATGTGTTTTGATCAAATCAATAATAAATTTTATTAACGTTGTTTATTACTCATCACAAATAAAAAACGCTGCAAATTCTTTCACTGGGGTTTATTATTCAACGGTTCATGATTTGAATTTCTGCTAAGTTTTGGAGTGTGCGTGTTTCACGGGTGATAGAGCGATTATTGAATTTCAGAAGGCACACAAATATGATCAACTGATCAATCCAAATAGATATTTTGGTTGAGAACCGATTTACGTGCTCTATGCATATCTCCTGAAATTCAATAATCGCTCTACCACCTGTGAAACACGCACATACTAAGGTAACGGTACCGGTAGTGGCCACAGTTAAGAATTTTTTTCTTTAGTTTTGACAATTGTGGGCCAACAGTAGTACTGACTTTCTTCAGGACTCATTTAGAATATAGCCCGACTCTTCCCTAACATATCCATTGCCTAAAACTATCAAAAGAACAATTTTTTCTATTTTTTATTAATTTTTTCTCACACCTTTATTTTGATCTAGTAGTGGCCACATCAAATTACGAAATTTCCAGTAGTGGCCACGTGCATGTCTCAGTAGTGGCCACTTGACATTTTGCCCTCCTTACGTGTTTAATATCATTAAATTCAATACCAGATGAACAAAATTGATTCTATCCAGTAGAAGCTCTAGGATACAGCCCAACAAACGAGGAAACTAGGGACGGTCATATTGAGAAGTTTACCACAATTTCCAATGATGCTCTGCGCACTCCTAGTTCAACCTCTGACTACAAGATGACATGAGCTGTACCTCCTGCAAGTTTGAAGCCACTAGGAGACCGGGAATCCTTATTTCTCAAATATAAACTTTAAAATGGCCACTACTGGAGCAGTGGCCACTACCGGTGCCGTTACCTTAAAGCTCAGTAGAAATTCAAATCATGAATCATTGAATAATAAACCCCAGTGAAAGAATTTGCAGTGTTTTCTTCGATGGATTATAAAATTAGTTTTGAGCGATAAGATGTAGGATATGGTTGATATGATGATTTACGGCTGAAAAATATTGGATCCGATACTGTACGTTTAATGTCGATACATCGGAATAGAAAATATCGCCCATCGTTTTCCTGACATCCCTACTAGGAGCTACACAACTTGAAACGTAATTCTCTCTGTTTCAGATATCACTTCAACGGCTCATCTTCACCGAAACAGAATCACCACAAGCAATTTGAGGGACCCGATACAAATAACAAACTAAAACTAAACATAAATAAACAAAATAGACGAAAATAGAAA